>JAWQRJ010005346.1:0-10315 GCA_033557515.1 Diorygopyx duplodentatus
TATAACTTTATCACATTCTCCATAAATAATAAATAAGTTTAAATAATCTTCGTTTGTATAATTTAAGCGCCCCGGCATGATTATTATTGATTTTCAAATGATAAGTGACAGCTTTTACATTTATTTAACGTTTGATTGTTTTCCACGCCGTCATAGCCGACTAAGAGTAACTGAACTTAAAATCCACAGAAAAATCGCCATATAAAAATATTAAATTGGCAAATTTCCGGAATGGACAACCTTACACAAAATTACCCCTATTTTTAATGCTAAATACGATAACATTATAAAATTTGGGGGTTTCCATTTGAAAAAATTGGATTTTGGCAGATTTCTCAATTACATATTTAATCTTGTTTTTTGAACATCCTGCACTAATAGTTATCAAATTTTTATAAAAAATCTTTTAAAGTAGGTCCTATTCAACAAGGAAACCGACCCAAATTAAATAATAAAGGCTTCCTTCCTTATAGGAAAAATTGATAATTATTTTAGGGCCTGCAAACGTCATTTTTAACATAAAAAATTGAATAATGTAATATTAATGTAATATTTATAGTAATTGACAATTGACAATATATAAAACAGTATATAGACAAATACTTGCCCAATATTTAGACTAATACTTGCCGAATACTTGCCAAATACTTAGACTAATGCGTGCCTAATACTTAGTCTAATACTTGCCCAATACTTGCCAAATACTTAGACTAATACTTGCCAATATTTAGATTAATACTTATTTGATAAAGCATTAGAAATTAAAGGTCGATCTTCGCTTGCAGATCTTTCCAAAATTGGATGTCACCAACCATAGCGAACGATCTCCTAAAGGGATTCGCACGTTGTCAAGCGATATCAATCACTCTTCTTCCACTGATAGAAGAGCTAGAATAACAATAAATATAATATCCCATTTATTTGTATTATTAGATGGAATAAGATTAATAAAAATAAGTTATTGTTTTCCTACTACTCATGTTTTTCTTGAACGAATTACAATTATTGAAGCTACAAATATTGAAGTAGAAAACAAACTGGCGCACTCAGTAGGATTATGAAAATGTATTTATCTTAAAAACTATCAACTATCTTAAAAACTATCAAGTAACGTTTCACTTCCAGTGACGTTTCGGTAAATTATACCAACGGTACGTCCTTAATTCACCTCGTCCACGGATCATAATTAATAACCTCACTTATTGCTAGGCAATAACTTAACACCTGAACTTGTGACCGGCAATATATCACACGTCGCGACCTGTCGCGCCGCGCGAGAGAAGAGCTCTCTCATCTTGCCACGTCGCGACGTCGTCGACCGTATCATAGACGTTTACAGTTACACACACCTTTATGATGTGAATTGCCGTTTTTAATTCCTCGCCGTGCCGAGCGTAAATCAAGCTGTAAATATTCTTATTGTCGCGCCCGCGGCTGTTAAATTCACTTGGCCGCGCCGTAAAAAGCTCTCTCGCCCAATGGTTTATGCAATTTTGATTTAATCTTAACGCGACGGGGCCAAACCGCGCAACGGCGGCATCTAGGAGGCCTAGGGCGCTTGCAGTAGGTGCCAACCGGCGCGTTTCAGGTTATCATTGATTTAACTATTATAAATGGGCCTTAATTATCGCAATAAAACCGTTACGCTGCGAACGGTAGAAGTAAGCCACTGTATGCGGAATTCGCGGGATAAACGATCAGTAGGATAGAGGTTTTGATGTCACTGCCAATAAAGCCGTTTAGACTTTTAAAGATACTTCAATTAGATATTTTAACCGCGTAACATCTACATTGCCCAATATCATAAAAACAATTGCCATCGACGACAGACGCCATCGGTTATGGCAGGCACGAACGGGCGATTTGCATTTGGTAAAAATAAAGTCGTCAAGACGTGGGGACGCGGAAAAGCGGAATCGTCCCAATGAATATTCAATAATTGCTCTGCCCAGATTCTATCTCGACGATAAATTAGCAATATGTCAACGGGCGAGGTTTCATATACGCCACGAGTTCGGGACGCATGGAAGTCGGTACCCACACGAGAACGCACCTTAGGAATGACAATGAGGAGAGCGTTTTTGTGTTCTTCCACGGTGATTGTGATTGTTGACGAAACAATTGTTGATTTGTCGTTCAGTTTAATTGTGATTACGTAGTGCAAAATAAACTCTTAACATCTCACCCTCTAAATCTCTTAATATGAAATCAAGAAGGCTAAGTTTTCTCCTCTTACACAAACGGTAAGTACGTCCATCTTTCGACTTCTGAGCCACGTGTGGCGCACCAACGAAAAGACAATCACCACCGAAAGGTACAAAGGCAAGAGGAACGACGACGGGCAGACCTGCGGATAATTCGCTCTTTTTATCGATACTTCTCGGTACGGCAATAAAGGAAAGCAACAATTGCATAGGTCCTGACTGACTGGCGTTAATTAGGCGTAATGCATGCGCGATCACGTACGGCACCTTGAGGGGACGAAGGGGGGGCCCGGTGCGTCCGCGATGGCTATAGCAGACTGCACGTATTCCCCATTGTGTGGACCCACTTCCGGTATTCGGGCAAGAATGCGCCGACTGGCACCTGTGCCTCGCGGGACACTCGACTTTTTACCATTTTCGAGGTAAAGAAACCCGTAGCGACGTCCAAGCAATCAATCATGGACGTTGTGGAAGGTGCGAAAGTCGACGGGGCCCCCGTTTTTGTCCAATTCGCACCAGTTAAAGAGCATTTAACGAAGACCATAAAATTACTGCGGGGGGTATCCTTTCATCGTTTTTAGACTGTAATTTTTCAAATTGCATTTCTTGGAGAATAGAATAGTTTCGCAAACAGTTCTTCAAAACTACTGAGGAAGTTTTTGGTTGTAATTTTTATCATTTATTATGAAAACAATGAACAAGGTAGATTTTATCTTCAATATTTCACTATCTCCGAAATTGATATAAACCGTTTTAGAACAACGTCCTCTAACCCGTTCTGGTCTCCCCGAAAAATAATTAAAATTAATCAGTACCGCGATAACGGCGCATGATGGAAGCGTGGCTACGGTGGCGCCCCCGAACGTGGCGCGGTGCTATAGTTGAATGCGCGGTAATAGCGGCCATGGGCGGGTCATATCTCCCGGCTCTACGGCCGTCTCCTCTGGGACAGATAAATACTAACGAGATCTTTCAGAGTCGCAATCTACCCCCGCCGTAACCCCAAAGATAGCGTAAGTTACGTTCCGGGGTTGATTCGTCGGAGCAGAACGCTTAGCGTATCGCTCTCGCTGTATGACTTACCTTGACGTACGAGGTATAAATCATATTAAATAGGGAGGTTACAGAAAAGAGAATTATTATATCGATGTTTTAGAAAACTACTGGCACCTGGAATTGAAATGTAGATTAGAGATCAATTTCAATATCCTCGGGATTACAATACTTCCATAAAGAATTTCTTGAAATATATAGTAGCGGAAGAGGGTGCGAAGAAAGGAAGCAATGTCTTTTTTTACCCTTAAGTAGTTGTGAATATTGAAATTTCCAACGTAACAACCATTTTGTGAAATCCAAACTTCGCAAAAAAAAAACAATTTTGAACTTGCAAGCAATATTTTTGCAAAAAATATTTTTATATATAATAATAATAATTTTTGCAATGTTCTGTGTTCTCTACACAATAGATATAACTACAATATAAAATATATTGAGTTCTATATTATTTTAAAAAATATATGTTATGTATATTTTACATGTTTATAGTAAATATATAATGTTTTATATAAAAATTAAGTTGTTTTATTTTGTTTTATTTAATATTTGTGGTAAAAGTATAGCCATTGATAAAATTTGATTATATGACTAGCTTTAAGACGAAAAGTAATATTATATTAATATCTTGGCACTCTTTGGGAATTTTCTTACAAAACTAAGCTGGTATTCCATTGTTGCATAATCTTTTTTTTTTAAATATAATTCAATTGGCCCTATATTTGACACCCCCGCCATAATTTCAAAATATTGTTAATTCCCCCCTCAACACCGGTGGCGCTAAAAACATTGTGTACAGGTTTGTTTAAAGAATGAGAAGGAAAAAGAAAATTCGTTTAACGTTCTGGAACTTTGAGCCATTGTTGATTAAAGGTAAATAGAAAATGTCTAATGAAAACAAAATTTTACAAGCTTTAACCTTTAGGTTAGGAATCGAAATGTCATCCACTTTAAGGCAGTTCAAGGGGAATTCCACAATGAAGAGGAATAATTGATATGTGATTACCAGACTCTCACTTTTATTGGATTAATAGCTAAGGCTCTTTTATTCACTAAAGAACTGCAGTCTCTACAAAACTTACAAGTAAACGAAAAATTTATTTCAAATACCTAGAATTCATATGTAATCCGAATCCTTTTTCAGACCTTCCTTTATGACTGAATACCCTCCGAAAAATCCAGTTAACAACGCCAAGAGTTTATTTAATAAGATGTAACATCATAATAATTTGTAACCCAAAATTCATTCAAGTACGACAGATAATATAAATGTGCTGTACTATTAATTGGTTCCTCTGTCCGAAAATAGTTTGTAGTTGTACATCCTTTATGTAATAATGCAGATCCCATAGCTAATTGAAATAACAAAAAAACCTTATCTAAAGTTTCTCAATTTGTACCCCATATGCTTTCGTATGCTTAATTCTGAATCGATTGAATGGAATTGAAAAAACCCAAAACCAACACATTAAAATCTGGGCTGTTTGGTACCCAGATTTCCTTGCAAAACCAAATCTCTTGCTTTTGCAGGATCTGTATGGACGTTCTTCTTCGGGTGTTATATAGAAATTTCTCTTTGTTTTAGTTAGATAAAACCATTTTTCATCTAGGTGTTAGAAGAGAGAAAGCAGGGTGAGTGAACCACACCAGTTGATTCAAAAATTATTGTAGCTTTCTTTCAGTATATAAATCATAGCACTACACAAACCCGTTTATGAGTTACAACAAATACTGTAACACCTTACATTATGTTAACCCAAAAATAATTCTTTAAATAATTAATGCCCGGTTGCACAAAACATTTCTGAAAAGTTAATCGGAGATTAACGGACCGTTAGCCAATCAGATTGAAGAATTCAAATTTTCAAAGTTAAATTCTCTGATCTGATTGGTTAACAAATCTGTCAACATGACAGCTGTGCTTTGTGCAACCGGGCATAAATGTTATATATATATGGGGTTAAATAATTAATGTTAGAATTTGACGTTTTGCAACAGCAGCGTAAAACAAAAGCGCAACGAATTTAAACAAAGTTTGGCCATGACACACTTAGTTTCATAAAACACCTGATAACTATATCAAGAGAAGTTAATTAAGTTGCCTATTTCCAATAATCGACGGCAAATTAAACTGTAGCAACTATTTTCAGACAGAGGTAGTAATTAATACGCTACAGATATAAAAGAAAAATACACTCCCTTACTGATCGCCACGTTTCAACGATTTTTTGGTTGTTAAAATATCAAACGTAAAGCTAAAGTGCGCAAATTTTAGGCCAAAACCACCAATCAAATCAAGTAGAGATGACCAAGTCCCAAATAGCTAGCTTTTTTTTTCGGGCGAAAGTTATGAATAACTAAACAAATAATATTGATCAATTTTTCGGGCAACGGTTTACAAACAGATTCAATTGTTAAACTCCAAACGTATTTTCTTTTTTACTTTTGCCAGATATTGTAGCTATCTAGGGAAACAAAGGGACGAAAAACGGTCGTAAACTTGGCGGTCGGGGGAATTCCCTAGAAGTCGGAGTTCCTCATTTAGGCGCTAGATGCCAGCTGGTCTCACGGTCAAGAAGAGGCGAAAACATGCGATTTCTCTGACGGTTTTTAAAGAAAACCGCAACGAATTAAGGCAATAAAGCCATACATATTTATGGCTTTATTGCCACATTTATTATTTAGGAAGAATGAAATGCACATACAAGTATCTACTAACTACGCGCCAATTTAAAAGAAGAAACCTGAAAAAAACAAGAAAATAGTCAGTACTCAAGTGTATTTCATTTTCCGCCACATTTTTAGATCTAAAACAATTTTGTTGACAATTTAAATTAAACAAAAGGTTGGGAAGCGCTAGTTTGAGACCGCACAGATCGATGCAAGTTGTGCAAATGCCCACGTAAATAATTAAGTGTCCCCGTTCGCGATTATGTGTCCCCTACATTACCGACGGGGTCGCCTGGCTTTAATAATTGAAAACCGTTTTGGTATGGGAAAGAATGCACACGTTCTATAATTAAAACTTTCTAAGATTATTACTGACCATAAATATCATAACTTGATACATGATATAATCAAATAAAAAATAAAATGATAATGATATAATTAAGGAATATTTTTTTACAATTTTGAAAAAACCTGCCACAAAATTAAAAACAAAATAAAATACGATAATATTCCTTCATTTTCTACGTCCCCTTTATTAATTTATTTATTAAATTATAATATATAAAGCAATTTAAAATTTTACATTTTTCTTTATGAGTGGTACATTTTCTTGGCAGTGTAAATAACTTTGATTAGATTGCAAATTTTCAATAAGTTTCAAGATAATGATATGTTTTCTATCTTTTCATTTAAGAAACTTATATACCGTCAAAAATTATTCACCTTATAAGGTAAACATTCTATCACACAGACTAATTAATTATTGACATATAAGGCCATTTGAGATTATTAAAAACAATAGCATGTGCAAAATTTCGCTTGCACTACTTTGTTAGAGCAGAAAGCTTTGTTAAGATATGAAAATGTTTAAGATATTAAAATAAATTACATTTCAATTCATGTTCTAGTTTTTTGAATTGTTAGTGGCTTTGCAACGCAAATTTTAGAGTTTCTTTTATTAGGAAAAATATTAATAAAAATATATATGTAATTTTTATTTGCAAAATTTGATATTTAAAAGATACTGTAGGCATCATATTTGATAGATTTTAATGTCTTAAAACATTTTGTTTCAAAACACTCTTTAAATAATTTCTGAAATTGTTTAAAGATGTCAATCTTTAAACAATTTCTTTTTGGAGCAAAGGTATACATAATTCTATTCCAATAACAATAATCCAATTTGATGTTTACGATAACTTAACACATAATTTTATTTCTCCAGATGAAATGTTGTGGAATGAACGGCCCTTCGGATTGGGCATTGATCACTCAGAACACCACCTTACCGCACACCTGCTGCCCCGATACCACTAACGACGGTACATGTACCGTAAACAGCTTGAACGTTTACAAGGATTCCTGTTTGGACAAACTGAAGGACACCATAGTCACCTATGGGTCGCTGATCGGAGCTGTAGGAATCGGAGTTGCCCTAGTTCAGGTATCGTAAAATTAATAAACTTCAAAGTATTACTTTATAATACAATTGTATTATAAGTATGTATTCTAAAACTACAATTTTAACAATTATCGTGTACATTTATGTTTCGTTTACTTGCAGATAATTGGGGTGATATTCGCATGTTGCCTAGCCAGGTCTATCCGTAAAGAATACGAAACTGTCTAAAAAATACATACAAACAAAGAAAGAACTGTACGTTCACATCAAATAATTATTACCTATATTACAACGTGTTATGTCCAGTATTGTATCGTGGTAACAACAATAACGTAATCTTACAGTTGGCACCCCCTCATTATTAACGATGATTATTTAGTAGCTGCTATACGAACGATAGGTAATAAACAATAGTATTTTTGTAACGATGTATAGAGAGTTGTCTAAGTACGTTGAGAAATAATAGTTGTTTTTTTATTTATATTTATTGTTATTATTGCTATAGTTCGGTGTTCATGAAAGCACGAAGCACAGACTGATTTTTTGTAATTATTATACATAACTTTTATTTGCGTGTTTTGTAATGATATTCGTTTTCGAGGTTTATTGTTATACTGTTATATTCTCCAATATCTCCTTTCTTTATTTTCTTTTCAAGCGAGAACTGAACAAAAATATTTGCTCCTAGAGAACTGAACAAAAATATTTGCTCCTAATCGCTTACTTTTTGTATTGTACAAATAAGGAATTACTAATTTAATTTAGTTTTCTAAAGAAACTGAACCAAAAAAGAATGAACAAAGAAAAATCGTAAGTAATATTTGTAGGGAGCAGCAACGAACACTGCAAAGTTTTTTCTACATATACAAGTATATACCGTTTTTATTACTTTTGTACATGTTCGATCTTTAATAATATCCATTTTTACATCTTGCAAGTCTGATATTGATACGTCTAATAACTTGATTAGATCTGATAGATATGTACCACCAGATATTTATGAAAACACATTACTGTACATGAATGTTAAATATTTACATGTATTCAATAAAACAATATGAAATTGCAGGTGGAGTTTGATTTATGCTACCTCTTAGGAGGTTCGTTTGAGTGGAATGGTGATAAATGTGGATGACCCGGACAAATTAAAACAAGCAATGGAAAACTTTATTAAAACTAAACTGGAAGTTGATATTAAAATTAAAAGTGCAAGTAGAATAGGACAAAAAAACACGTCTTATAGAGCTCAAACAGGAAAAAGATAAAGAAGAAGTTATGAGAAATAAAGTAAAACTAAAGGCTTGGGGACCAGAAAAAATATACATTAATCATGACCTAACAATAACAGAGAGAGAGAAGCAAAGAAAGATAAGAGTCAGAGCTAAGGATGAGAGAGAGAGAGAGAAGGGGAAGATGGTGAAGATTGGATACAACAAAATCATAATTGAAGGTGAAGAATGGAGATGGAATAAAAACAAAGAAGAACTGGAAAAAAAAACAAGCCAAAAAACTAGCAGTAATAAGGTCCAAAAGGAAAGAAACACTCAAGGAAGCGGGCCCAACACGAAAATGGAAAAACGAACAATGATTGATGAAAGTAACTTAGATGTAAATAGACAAAATAAAAATGAAACAAACACCAAGAGAAGACTCAAAAAGAGAAAACTTAAAAATGATGAAATTAAGATTGGTACATGGAACGTTACTAAGGTTAGAACATTACTAAGGCCAGGAAAAATGCAAGAAGTAGCGGCCAAATTGAAGAGATACAATAGCAGGAATTCAAGAAACGAGATGGAAAGGCCAATGAGTAATAGAGAAAGAACAGAATTTATGCTTAAATATTCAGGTCAAAAAAACTCGATTTCAAACCAATATCAGAAAGAATAGCCTACATAAGGATTGAAACTAAACCTTTTAATATGTCACTACTAAATATATATGCACCAACTGAAAATGCAGATCGAGAAGAAAAAGAAAGTTTCTACGGAAAAGTGGAAGATAAGATAGGAAAAATACCCAAAGAAGATACGTTTATAATGATAGGAGACTTTAACGCCCAGATAGGAAAAGAGGAATTTATAAATCAAGTAGCCAGCAAAGAGACATTACATGAAAAAATTAACAACAACGGAGAAAGGCTTTGCGAACTAGCAATAAGAACAAATATGATAATCAGTAGCACTAAATTTAAACACCCCAATCACCATAAAATACATACATAACGTGGAAGTCACCGGATCAAAAACACTCTTCACAAATAGATCAGGTACTAATCAACAAATGAAAACAATCATCTATAGAAGGTGTAAGAACATATAGAGGACCATAGGACAGACTCGGATCATTTCTTGGTAATCACCACCCTCAAACAAAAGATTAAAAAATCAATAAAAAACAAAAATGTGCAAGTTAAATGGGATGTAAATATACTCAAAGATGAAAACATAAGAAAAAAATATAAAGAAGAAATAGAAAGACAACTAGGACTACAACTGGAAAATAGCGTCATAAAATGGAACAATATTAGAGAATGCACAGAAAGTACAGCAAAAATACAACTTGGTAAAATAAAAAACAAAACAAAAAAGGATGATACGATGAGGAATGCCACAAAATTCAAACGAACAAAATGAAAGCAAATTTGAAATGGATTAAAACAAACAAAGACGAAGACAGGGAAGAATATGAGAGAATATGAAAAGACAGTAACAAAATCATAAGGAAACACAAGAGAGAATATATTGATAACCAAATAAAAAAGATAGAGGAAGAAAAAGTAAACAAAAACTCCAAAAGATTTTACAAAAAAATCAACGAGCAAAATAAGGTATATATAAAAGCAAGGTGGGAAGAATAAAAAATAAAGAAGGAAGAACAGTGACGAAGGAAGACGAATATAAACAAGTCTGGATGGAGTACTTTAAGGGACTGTTAAATGAACCAGGGGAACAAATGTATTATGAAATTACGACAGATGAGGAAA
>JAWQRJ010005347.1:0-10315 GCA_033557515.1 Diorygopyx duplodentatus
TCTTAGCTTCAAGTCGCTAGTTCGTGATGACAATATTCTATTTCCTGCCACCCAACTTCTAATTCTTAATTCCTAGTACTTTCTATTGCATAAATCCTAGTTTCTATCTTATAGTGTCTAGTGTCTTAAGTGAACTAGTAGTCCTCTAGTCTTAAGTGAACTCTAAATCTTAGTTCTTAATTATCAATTCCTATTTTCCATTTCTTAATTCAACTGCTGTTTAGTTCCTACTTTCTAGTTCCCAGTTCTTAGTTCCTGATTTGTACTTCGAGGGTCACTGCTTCCTAACTTCCAGTTCCTACTTCACAGCTCCTAATTCTGAATTCGTACTTATTAATTCCTGCTTCCCGTTTTTAGCTTCCTACCCAGTAGTTCCTAGTGCCTACTCTCTGGTTCCTGCCACCCTGGTTGCTAATTCATAATTCCTACTCCCTAGTTCCCCGTACATTTTAGTGTCTGTCTCCTACTTTCTAATTACTAATTGTTACTTCCTCGCTCTTAGTTCCCGATTTGTAGTTCCTATTTCTTATTCTTTTAGTTTCTACCACCCAGTCACTGCTTCTTAACTTCCAGTTCCTACTTCACAGCTCCTAATTCTGAATTCCTAATTATTAATTCCTTTCTAGTGTCTATCTTCTACTTTCTAATGACTGATTTCTTATTCTTTTCATTCCTACAACCCAGTTACTGCTTTCTAACTTCCAGTTTCTACTTCACAGTTCCTAATTGCTAATTATTCATACCTACTTTCTATTTGTTTAGCTGTTACTTCCTAGTTCGTAGTATCTACTTTCTAGTTCCTGCTACCCGGATTCTAATTCATAATTCTGAATTCCTACGACTTACTTTTTTGCATTACGACTTACTTCTAGTTCCTAATTCACAATTCCGAGTTCTTAATTCCTAATGATTAAGTTCCACTTTCTATTTCTTAGCTTCAAGTCGCTAGTTCGTGATGACAATATTCTATTTCCTGCCACCCAACTTCTAATTCTTAATTCCTAGTACTTTCTATTGCATAAATCCTGGTTTCTATCTTATAGTGTCTAGTGTTTTAAGTGAACTAGTAGTCCTCTAGTCTTAAGTGAACTCTAAATCTTAGTTCTTAATTATCAATTCCTATTTTCCATTTCTTAATTCAACTGGTGTTTAGTTCCTACTTCCTAGTTTCCAGTTCTTAGTTCCTGATTTGTACTTCGGGGGTCACTGCTTCCTAACTTCCAGTTCCTACTTCACAGCTCCTAATTCTGAATTCGTAATTATTAATTTCTACTTTCCGTTTTTAGTTTCCTACTCGATAGTTCCTAGTGACTGTTCTCTAGTTCCTGTAACCAGGTTGCTAATTCATAATTCCTACTCCATAGTTCCCCGTACTTTTTAGTGTCTACCTCCTACTTTCTAATTACTAATTCCTACTTCTTAGCTCTTAGTTCCTAATTTGTGCTTGCTATTTCTTATACTTTTAGTTTCTGTCACCCAATTGCTAATTATTCTTTCCAACTTTCTATTTGTTTAGCTGTTACCTGCTGGTTCGTAGTACCTACTTTCTAGTTCCTACTTACTGATCGTAATTCATAATTCTGAATTCCTGCGACTTAGTTCTTAGCATTTTCATTTACATAACACGTGTAGTTGATAAATCCAAATTTTTAGCTCTTACTTTTTAATTTCAACTTATCGGTGCTGACTTTTAGTGTCTCTTTATGTGCCTCCACATCCGAGCTCCTACTTACTGGCTCCCCATTCCTAATTATCAATTTCTATTTTCCACTTTTCAATTTTTAGTTCCTACTTCCCAGTTTCTAGCTCTTAGTTCCTCATTTGAACTTCCTCTATTTCTTATTCTTTTAGTTTCTACCACCCAGTCACGGCTTCTTCACTTCCAGTTCCTACTTCACAGTTCCTAATTCTTAATTGCTAACTGTTCATTCCTACTTTCTATTTGTTTAGCTGTTACTTGATAGTTCATAATATCTATTTTCCTAATTCATAATTTTTAATTCCTGCGCCAATTATTGCGTAGGAATTATATTATGCGTAGGAATACCCTACTTTTTACCTCACAGTGTCTAGTTTCTAAATCTTAATTCCCACTTCTTAATTTCCACGCCTAGTTGCTAAATACTAATTATTAGCGTCTACTTCTTATCGGTGTCTACTGTCTTAGTTCCTACTTCCTACTCCCTACCTTCTAGTGTTTACTTTCTAGTTCCTGATTCACAGTTCCTAATTCTTAATTCCTAATGATTAATTTCCACTTTCTATTCCTTAGCTTCAAGTCGTTAGTTCCTGGTAGCGATTTCCTAGTTCCTACCACCCGGCTTCTGATTCCTAATTCCTAGTACTTTCTATATTGCGTACCTCCTAGTTTCTACCTCATAGTGTCTAGTGTCTTATGTCTATGAACTCTAAATCTTAGTTCTTACTTCATAATTCTTACGTCTAGTTGACAAAACCTAATTTTAATTTTTGTTTCTACCTCCCATTCGCTACTTCCTGGTGTGTGTTTCTTAGTGCTCCACTTACGAGTTTCTATTCCTTGGTTTCTAGTTCCTCATTCTCAATTTGGTATTTCTTCCTTACCAATTATTGCTGTTTCGTTTTTACTTGCCAGTTGCCTAAGAATTAGTTGAAACTAATTCTTAGTTTCTAATTAGTTACTTCTTAGTTTCTTAGTTACTTCCTGGTTGCTAATTTCCAGATTCTCAGATTTCCCATCCTAGTTCGTTATTCCTAAAGCTTTGGCCCGGATAAAATCTGTTACTTACTGAGAAGTAAGAGCTCTTACTTCCAATTTTTACTTTCTATAAGTTCCTTCTCAGATTTTAATTCTCATTTCCTCTGGTTTCTGCTGTGAATTAGTTGTTCTAACTTCAGCTGTCCTAGATAACGTACAAATAATTAGTATAATATGTAAATATGATAATTACAAACCTTATAAAATCTACAGTTTCTATCTTTAGTAATTCTATGTTTTTTTTTTTGAAAACGTGCCAGGCGTATAAACTTACCGATAAATGAAACGTATCTCGCGCGTTTGAAGCTTCTTTTTTTTTAGTAATTCGCCCACCCGTTGCCGACCAGAATGGCTAAAAACAGCCCGGCGCAGCGTTGCAATTAAAACTGCCGGAAAACATTGCAGTTTGCAAAAGGTAATGACGAATATAATGCTCAGAGCCGTCTGCTGCGAAATTGCCGTGGTTACCGAAAGTTTCGCCCGCGGTCCAATTTGCGCGTAGCGTTTGTTTAACGCCGCATTAAGGGCGATTATTGCAATTAAGCGCAATTCCGAGACACGTAGCGTCTTTCCGGCCAATCGCGCGCGTTTAAGCCGTCGGGAACGCCCATTCTCCGCTATGCCGACCAATTGGAAAGCGTTGAGTTTTAAACTACGCGCTGGCGTGTTGTTTGGATCGGGTGCAGGTCGTGAAATGTGGTGCGGTGGGGGATTTTCGAAAAAGAGGTGGTATACAAGAGGTTTAGTTAAGGGTGGCGGTGACAAAACGAAGCGAAATTTGCATTGCAAATGCTGCGGGCCGGCACGAATCAAACAGGTTCGTAATTTAAAACTTCCAGCTTGATAAGGAAGAGCTGGGCTAAGGTTTCTTTGTCGCGTAATTTATGTGTAGATAAAATTGGAACGTATTTCATTGTGTTTTGTCCTGTTGTGACATTTTTTTTTGTATAGTATAAGTTTAATTAAATTTTAACCGTTTTGGTGATTGCTTATACCGTAGGAATTTACACAATTAAATGGGGTATAAAAGTGGTATTTATTTGTTTATTATTATTGTTCTTTTTTGCTCCCGAAGTGATGAAATAAAACAAAAAAAACTTTTCACGTTACCGTGCGAGGTAATCAAATAAACGAGAGGCATAAACCGTTTTCCCGTCCATTTTTCGAGGGGCTATAAATTAATAATTTTATTAAACTCGCCGAACGCAAAATCCGTTTTTATTCGTTCGAATTGCGTCGTATTTTAGCCCTTTTGCTGTCACATCGATTTGCAAACTGTGTAACGTGAAAGTGTAACGGTGCTTCAAACTAAATTTAAATACCCGGCTCCTCCACCATTTTTTATTAAAACCGGTTTTTTCGCGAAATCGTGTTGGTAAGTTAACGCCACCCCGAAAGATGATATTAAACCTTAAAAATGGGGCGAAACGCGGTGATGAACTACGTAATACCAACGTTTATACCTCATTATCTTTCTAGGTAACATTTTTCTGGCGCTTTTACGATATCGCAGGTTACTTTTCGTCCTGGCTTTAATCAAATTAGGTGCAAGCTGCACAAAAGACGACAGGATGGAGCGCCGCCGCGTCGCACGATGGGAGGTTATTAAATTTTCGTTGGCAAGTTTACGGTCAGCGCGCTAAAATGTCTGTTTAAAACGTCTGTGAGCGTTTGTAAAATCAGCGAACCGCGTTTACGAAAGGTTACCGTTTAATTTTTTTGGTGGTCGACGGACAATCATCAAAAACTACCAGGTTTATTAATAAACGTAAGCTTAGTTTTACAAAAATGCGAACGCGAATACAATTAATGTCAATAGAGCATACTTTTTGTATGAAATGAATCCGTATACATACAGTACGTAGTTTGTATAAAGATAAAAAGTTTATTGTACGTTTCATTTGCTGTCCACTCCATTCAGTACAAAACGAAAAGTTAAAATCACGAAACGCGTTTAATTTTCTCGCATCGCACACTTGGATTTCGTGTTTTTCAGTTTAAAATCCAAGGAGGCGTGGCGAGCAATTGATATCGCTTTAAACTTTAAAGCTTTGCCTACTGAAAAATTCACGTGGCTCCCTATGTGGACTTGCAGGTAAATTTTTAAAGGCATCCTGGGGGCGGTTTTTTTATTCCAACCCCACGCGGAGCTTTTTTCCAATTCCCTTTTGTTGCACTTCGACTGTCTCCCTTTTTTCTCATTTGACAATTTCGATTCGGGTTTCATTAAATTATCCACCGATTTAGATAGTTCAGCATTCGAATTTAATTCAATTTCCACTCTGGCCTCTCCTATCGGTTTAGCTTTTAATCTAACTGAGGTTGGAACAGAGTGATCGAAAAAATTGAATTACCTATCGAAAAAGCGAAAGATAAAACATAAAGATAGTTTACGACTACCTGGAATGAGATCTAGTAGTCAGTGGTTATTTGAATATTCGACGCTGGACTGTACCGGCGTAAAGCCATAGATCAGCTGACCACAGCCCGCTTTGCCATCTCTCTCGCACTCACTAACAAATTAATGATTCCTACTATTTCCTGCTGTATACCCAGCATTCTGTATTCCAGCTTTCAGACTGGAATGGATACTACAGCGTTATTGTTTCACTTCTCTCTTATCTGTCGGTAATGCAGTGGTCGCTAGATTTTTCGAGGGAAAACCCAACCTCAAACAAAAACACATCCATTCGCGTTGTTACTGTCTGCATTGTGCTTTCTCCTAAATGACCGATAGAGTATTTCTTTTGAAAAGCCACTGAAAGATTCCGGAGAATCAATCAAACGGTGCCCCCCACGACGTCTGCTCCACGTTCTCCCCCCCCCCCCTCGACCCCCCGCGGCGGGCAGAAAAATAAAAGCCAGACGGGAGTCTCATATTTCAAAACTATAAATCGTCTGGGGAGAAATGAAAAGCCTCCCCCCGAAGGAAATTCGGGGGGGAATTTCCTTCGTCGCGGTGACGATCGAACAAAACCGGGCGCAACGGAAAGTTTCATCTTTTATACTGTTGCCATCCCCTACCGAAATATGGAGCCCGCCACCCCCCGCATTGCGGCCCCCCAAATTCGTGCCGGCGCCCCCCACGATTGATTCGATCGCGAAAACAGCCTCCTTGCTTAAGTTCGGGGATAAATCACTGAAAGTTTCAAAGGGTCCGAACAAAGGTAGTAGGCATTGAAAAATTAAAAAGAAAGTATTAAAATTTATGGTTGCTTCCTGTTTAACCTACGTATATGGCTGTACAATTTTTTACATTTAATGCTGTATACCCCACTTTTTATAAAGAATAAATATAAATAAAAAAATGAAAGGGAAGTTGAGTTTGGTGTAACGGTGTCTGTAAGAATAACTAAAACTTCCCCTTTTAGTTTTTTTTTACCGCGTCGCAACTTTCGAAATGTCACTCGCAACTCCATTTTGCCAAGTAAACTTTGCTGTTCCTTTTTTTTGCGGGACGGCGCACCTGAAGCCCTGAAAGGGCTGAAAACGTTACCGGGGTCCCTGCGAATGTTTCCCTTTATGCCCCCGTAACAATTGGCTCGTACGCCTTTCGTAAAAACCTAATTTCAGGCCCTTTATCCCGTCGTTAAAAGGGCAAGGATAATACAGGCGGACAGAGGGGACCTCACCAAAACCGAGGACACCCGGGGAATTTTATTCCGAATTTAAATCCATCCGGACGCAAGGTGTGGGGGGGGGGGCGACACAATTATTGCATTGTTATTAATAAATTAAGCGTAGAACGAATTCACGTGAAAATGATTAATTTAGTTCAGTTGGGCGCGAAACAAAGGTAGAATTAATTACAGTTACGTTGAAAGTTTCGTGTGGGGGGGGGGCACAAAACATATTTTCACCGCGAATTAATTAATCAAAATCTTCTAAAGCGGGTTTTCGAATTAAAATCGAACTGAATTAAAGGTATGAATTTATAAATAAATTGCAAATAAAATAATAAATTGCAATAAAATTTCGATGCACTCAGCATCGAAAATGTCCGGCGGCGTAAAACCGATGTAAAATAAAGTTTTATTCGAGATGTTTTAACTTAAAAGGATGAAGGCCACTCCATCCCGCTTTCTTTTACTTTACGAAAAATCGAAACATCCTGCGACCGAAAAGCTCATCTACGGAGCTTTTTCAGCGCGAGGTTAATGCAACGTTTCGTTGCACAGTGCTACTAATGGCACACTTTCTGGGTAATTAGGTTCCACTGAAATAAAAAGTCAAACGATGGGAAAGCAACATTCTGGTTTAAGAGCTTCGTTTTTCTTTTCTTTTTAAGTAAGTTTTTGTTTTGTTCAAAATCGTCTGCGTAGGTGAGAATTGAGTTTTCTTCCAGTTTCACCTATGTAGGTGGCTCCGCAAGTATGGCATTCAGTAAGTAAGTAAGTAAATTAAATTAACACATTTTAAAGTCCAATTTAACCCACGAATTCTTACCGATAGTATTTGGCTGGCAAACAATCCCATTTCGCCACTTTTGACGTCGAAATAAGACATTAGTTAGCGCGGTAAAAGCCTCTGGATTAAATCTTATCTCGGAACGAAGAGAACTTCGAACTCTAAACCCTAATTTAGATGGTAATCCGGTTTCGTGATTTGCACCCGACGTTCGTTAGGCTTTTGAAATTTTAAATGCAAAATACGAAGTTATTAAGTTACTTTTTCGCTGCGCAGACGTTTCGCGGCGAAAACCGAAGTTTGTACTTCACCAAATTAGTTTCCTATAATTTCTTCAATAAGCCATAACAATAAATTCCATTCGTAACGCTACCGTAAAACTGGGAGTGTACAATTTGTGCGGTGACATTTAGAGGATATCTTCAACACCCCGCGCGTTTATGTTAAGATGAATAATTTAAAGCAAACTTCAGGACTATCCACTAACAAGAGTCCTGTCTACTCTCCTACAGGACGGGGCATAAATATCACCTAGGGTTTGCTGCTATTGCCTAATTGCCCTTTGTCTGGCATAAGGACGAAGTTAAATATTCACGAGCTCAGCTAATGGATAGACTAATTCTTTTAGTAATCCAATTTAACACACTTAACCACACCATAAGTTTAACTTACGAAACAAATGATGACGGCCTGTACGAACGAGTGAAAATAGAATACATTCCTTCGGAATTGAACCGTGTAGTGATTAAGTTGGTGAAACGTGGGAAAAAGATTGTTCAAAAGTCAGTTTAGTTAAGTGCAGACTTAGTTTTGCAAATGGATCACCGTACACGTGCAAATAAAGAACGCGGGGAAATTACAACGGCGCCAAGAAAATTCATGGCCACATGCCTACCCGCTGGAAATGTGGAGTTATCTCAACGAGCTCCGAAGAAAAACAAACTTCGGCTAAAAATATAGACCCAGATTCGTGTTTTACGAATTGACTCGCTGCCGGGACCCGAACTGAATATAAAGTAGCACATTTCCCAGATGTTGCGCCACACATTTAATATTTATCCCATTCTCCTTCCGATCCTTCTTGTTTATCAACAATATTTCCGAATTTCAAAGCAGCTTCGCGCAGACGAAAATCTACGCGTGAGTATTATTAATTGCCAATAATAATAATGATCAAGTAATAAGCCAAATGTTTCTTTTCTGCCTTACTAATAATATCTCTACAAACTAGGAACTGCATATACGCGAATTTATATCATACAGAGAGCAGGCTTTTAAAATTACGACTCGCCAGCTAAATATTCGGTATTAGCCTAGTTTGCGTCGGTGTAAATTTCAAACGTTACTGGAAAATGATAATTGCACATATTTTGCGATAAATTCATTGGTTCTCATTGCGGTTTGTGGGGGCCAATTTGAAAAACTGCCTTTCTATTGCAGTTGCCTTTGATGGCAGAATTTAATGAATACCGCATATATCGAAACAAATTATGCGTACATATTAGGGTGTAACATAGGCATGTATTTAGTAAATTAATTGCTTAGCTGATTGCATTATGAAACGAAGCAAAAATACCAGTAATTAAGACTAATTAATAACAGTAGTGTTGCCACGGAATGGCTCATCAATTCAGCTGCTAATCGTACGTGCATCTCTTGAAAAACAAAAGACAAGATTATGAACTTAATTTTTTCTTCCTGTTTTTAAAACAGTGACCTTTATATCTAATTGTCGTTGTAAAAGGTTTTTAGGTTTTAATACACCTGCAGTTCCTTGAGGGTCAATTTTTGAAATTTCACGTAAAAACACTAGAAGTTAGGCTTCCTCTAAAACGGTCTTGGCTTTGTTACTAATGCGCTCTAAGAGTCGCACGGCGATGAAAAGTCATAATAAAGGACCGCAAGCTCAAAATCGAGACCCAAAAGTGGTCCTAGTTCAAACGTCAGGGGGAGAGGGAGGGGTAAAATGCGTGTTTTCGGGCAAAACGAAGTAATATTTCTGCAGCTCTTTGCTCACTTGCTAACACCGAATCAAGTGACCCCTTTGCTCTTACCGCATCCTCCCCTCACCTACCGAGGTAGCCCCTTTCCCCCCTCCCACTCTGCTGTTTGGTTTGGCTGGGCGAAGCAAGACTATTGTAAGGGTAATGGTACGATTTTTGGAGGTTGGTCCAACCATCTTTCCGTTCGTCTCTTCATGCGTCTGTCAGTCTGTGATCAACACTTCTCCTATTTCGCAACACTTCTCCTATTTAGGAAAAAAATCGTTATTTTATTCTATTTTCTTCTAGAAGTATTTTTGCATATTTTTCTAGACGCCATGTAACTTCAGTTTTTTAAATGAAACACCCTGTATTTTATTACATTTTGAATTCTTTACCGAAATTATGGTCGATTTTATTTAACATACATTTAGTCAAAGTCCACCGTTTAGGAGGTAATGAACTTTTTTTTGTATAAAGAGTGACATTTGTTTAGCGTAGAAATCGGTATATATAATATATTGAATTTTTTACAAAAAAACAAATACGTTAAAGAATTATTTTTGGATTAACATAATGTAAGGCGTTACAGTTTCTATTGTAACTCATAAACGGGTTTGTGCAGAACTATGATTTATATACTGAAAAAAGCTGAAATTCCAGCTTTTTCAATTGGCTAGAATAATTTTTGAAAAATGCACGGGATTTTTGCAAAAAAAAACAAATGCGTTAAAGAATTATTTTTAGGTTAACATAATGTAAGATGTTACATATTTTGTTGTAACTCATAAACGGGTTCGTGCAGAACTATGATTTATATACTGAAAAAAGCTGAAATTCCAACGTTTTCAATTGGCTACAATAATTTTTGAAGAATATATTGAATTTTTATAAAAAAAAGAAATGCGTT
Organism: Diorygopyx duplodentatus; assembly: GCA_033557515.1. NCBI lineage: Eukaryota > Metazoa > Arthropoda > Insecta > Coleoptera > Scarabaeidae > Diorygopyx > Diorygopyx duplodentatus. The sequence goes on from JAWQRJ010005347.1 coordinate 10,037, forward strand.
AAAGAATTATTTTTAGGTTAACATAATGTAAGGTGTTACAGTTTCTGTTGTAATTCATAAACGAGTTTATGAAGAACTATGATTTATATACCGAAAGACAGCTGAAAGTCCAGTTTTTTCAATTGGCTACAATAATCTTTGAAAAATATATCGAATTTTTTAAATTCATTAAAGAATTATTTTTGATAAATGCTTTATTTTTGGGTTAACATAATGTAAGGTATTACAGTTTCTGTTGTTACTCATAAACGGGTTCGTGCAGAACTATGATTTATATAC
>JAWQRJ010005348.1:0-10314 GCA_033557515.1 Diorygopyx duplodentatus
GGTGTTACCAGTATTAAAATGGTTTCGGAGGTTAGGAAAGATAAAGAATGCGTTCATAAAACAAACAATTCAAAACTGCCTCTGTTCTAAACTGCCCCCTCTCCCCTACTTGTATAAAAAGGCGACGTTTTTGCTTCAAAGTTCAATGTTTTCTGAAAGAGCTGAAATAGAGCTATAAAAAATTTCGAAAAAGAAAATTAAATCTTTTGAATGTTTATGCTGGGATTAAGAAATAATTTTTATTCAAAATTTATTAAGACAAAAAATACTCAAATTTATTCCAACACTAGTCATGAGTTTATCATTAAAAAAAAGTTGAGTCGAATTTTAATTTTTTCTTAAAAAAACTGAAAGACAAAAAGAATGGGCATACTGGCGACACTGATTAACAAAAACTGACCGACAAGACATAGATATACATACCTTCAGTGATAACAAATCGCATGGAAATTATTAAAAAAAGAAATTTGTTTTTGCTTATATCTTCGTAAAATTTGGATTGAAAAAAAACTGCAAAAGAATGTCAAAGTAGAGAACTTAAGCTACAAGTTTCTTTTTTTATCATCCTCTTAGGACGACCAACAGGTTGGTTATAAACAGGTTGATGAAATTTGGATAAAAAATACTCTTTAATTTTTTTGGCGCATGTAAATTCATAAATTGAAACATAATACTCTGTCATAGTTGTAGTTGTCACATGAAACAGATGAGCGTTGTTATTGTAAATCTAAGTTCACTATTAGCAAACTACGATCAAACATTTCATTTACTTACCCATAAAAATCACAAATAGTTCTTTTATAAACCTTTGTAGTTTCCAATAAGATTTACTCAAGTTTTGCCAAAACACCAAAACAGTTACAGTGAACATTTTGTCCAAGGAATATTACCAGATAGGTTAGAAATATTATAATCACAGCAGTTAATACATTTTTGAATTCCCTGTTGAATTTACAGTCGATATACTATAGAAGATATTTTTTGGGAAAATTTACATTTACGTACTGCTGAATAACAGTCCTAAATCTGTATTCTATTGCAATAGAATTTAGGAATTTGAAATAAAAGCTACAGCTGTTCTAGTTCTGTAGAATTTAAGTTTGTTTTCATATATGCAGGCAATTTTATTTGAAACATTTTGCACATATTTCATCAACTTATTAGAAAAATATCAGGTAACCAAAAACATTCCATACATTCTTTGTATTAAAAACAGACCGAACTTTTTGGGTCATCTAGTTTAATAATTCTCCACTACATAAGAGTAAGTGACACTTTCGCGACAAAGAGTTTTACAATAAATAATGTAACAATTGCAGTCATTATTAAACAAGCATTTTGTGTAATACATGGGAATGTTTTCCCATTATCTAAAATCAATGCGTAGGGTTTTGGGATTTTCTTAGTAGGGTCGTATCGGAGAATTTTAAGTTTGGAATAACTTTTGTGTGTCATAGTGATAAAAACAGTATGTATGTGGTGTGAAAGCTGAGTATTTGCTTCTTTTTTTGAGAAAATTTGTAAACATTCTACCCTGTCTATATTTTGTGGGTTGATCTGATTTGTAGTCACCAATAGAAAAACCCATTCCCGCTGTAAACCAAGAAACGCCCTACACACTGAAAATTTCTTGGACAGTAAATTTCAAAAGGCACCTTTTGATTTGAGCGTTAAAGCGAAAATTAAGTTCTTTCATTCCTCTTGTGTTTTTTGCTTACACTGAATCTGTGATTAAATTGGGTGCTGTGAAGTGCTTAGCCACTGTCTGGATTATCTTAGGGCTTAGACAAACAGTCCACCCGCAGAGAGAGTAACCGTAAGTAACAAATATTACTAGTAACTTAATTTGCGAGTAATTGTTATTGTGTTTAACTTCGATTTGCAGAGAGCCTGCAAAAAATTTGCGATTTTAGTTGAGTTTATATTTTTAATTGTGTGTTACGATTTAGATTTTCCTTTGTTAATCGATTTTGTTAATGTTGAAAATTGTTTGCGTTTATTTTGCCATTTCCTGACCTAGCCTTCGTGCAAGGACCAAGCACGTTCTTCGAGATGATGGGAGGGTTATAAGAGTAATTAATTGAATTAATTAATAATTAATTTAAATCAACTTTCGGCAACCGGACCCATTATAATAAATTATTAATAATATAGTTACTATAATTTAGAGAACCCATTTTGCAAGTGCAGATGTAAAATTTGGAAAATAAATAAATTGCCAACTTCTTTTACTTGCTTTATTTTTGATATGTAAACATGCCACATCAGGTGTTCAACAAGCAAAATCATGTAAGAAAATAAAAGTAAATCGAATTTATAATAATGTAGTGTAGATGGGATTGTCCAACTTGTTCGTTTAATAAATGTTTTGTATTGTATTTTTGCTTTTCTATTTCCCTCTGTTCTAGCAGGTCATTTTACAGCCTCTTCCATTCCATGTATGATTTTTATGTTTTGAAAATTAATTTTGTGCCCTGTTTGAAAGTTATGTTTATAGAGTGTAGAACTCGGTTTTGATTTATGTTCTTGGATAAGTATATTCAACTTACGTCCTGTTTGTAGAGTCCTTCACAATTATTACAAGTAACAGAATAAATGCAAATTTTTTCTAAAATAGATGTTTTATGTTTATAATTGAAAAAATATAAAAAGCATATTAAAGAGTTTGCTCTGGGTGCTGAAGGCGGGTAAGATACTGTATTTGGTAAAGATATTTTTTGATTTCAGATTAACGTTGTTATATGGTATGGATTTGTAGATTTTATTTGGCAAAGTTACACCTATAGAGTTGTTGGATTGATACTTTGGAATATATAGAGGGTCTGTTTTTAATAACTGTTCCGTAATTATTTTGTGGATTAATTTGGCGCAGAGGTCGTTGTTTTTCGCAACGTTGAATATGTAATTAAGTTGTATTTTTTATGATTCTGGGGAAATTGGGACTTTTTGGGACAGGGATTGAAAGGGATTATGGAAGGGATGTATGTTGGTTTTCTGTAAATATCGAATATTGGAAGGTTATTTCTGTTTGTTATTGTTAAATCTAAAAAGTTTTTTGTCTTGTTCAATTTCTGTGGTGTAGTTGAGATTAGTGTCTATATGATTTATATATTGGAGAAAATGAGGTTCTAGAGGTTGTCCTTCCATATAAAGAAAATATCGTTGACATATCTGATCCATTTGATCATGGGTTTATTGTAAGGGTTTTTGTTGTTTATGATTATGTTATATCAGCCAAAATTCCTGTGAGTGACATTCCCAAAGGGAGGTCACTTTTACTCTCGCCAAAGTTGTTGTTAAGTGATTTGATTATTGGTAAATATATGTCTGAGCAATAAAATGAAGTAGACAACTGTAGTAGAATTGTTGAAATGTTCTATGAGTATGATGGACACTAAATCGATAGTTTTATCAATAGGGACATTAGAGTAAAGATTAGTGATGTCGAAAAATACCATATGTGAATCAGTAAGGGTCATGTTTTAGTTTCAATTATGAAGTGATTGGTGTTTTTTACAGAAAATTTAGGAATATAATAGATTGTTTGGAAAATGTTTAGGAATAATTTCATTAATTAAATTCTTAATCAGTGTGGTGGATATTTTCTGCACACGTGTTGTTGTGCTTTTGGTGGGTTAAGCTGGTCATTGGCGGTAACAATTTGAAATTAAATTAAAATAAACTCAAGGAATGAAATTGAAATAAAACAGTGGTGAAATATTATAATTTTGGGTTCTTCAGTTTATTTTAAGTGAGTAGTTATGTGTTAAGTGTATGGGTTCACAAAGTGTAGAGGTTGTTAAGGAAACTGTATAAAGGGGGTTTTGTCGGATTTATTTGTTCGTTCAGCGTTTCTATATCTCGTGTTGTATGTTTGGATTTATCAATTTCATATTCTTCATAAAGTTCTTGTTTAGCCTTTATTTTTGGGATGTAAAATTTGGGCATTTTTGTTCTGGTCCAATTCGTGTATGTAAGTAAGTGTCTGCCAAAGGCTGAGTTGTTACTATCTTTATGCTGTTTTATTCTTGTACTGAGGTTTCTTCCGGTTTCGCCCATATAAGTGACTTCACAAGTGCCGCATTCAAGCGAGCAAACACAATTTTTATCAAGAGCAGTAATCGGAGGAATGTTTTTTTTATTAAGAATTTACTGTTAGTATTAATGGTTTTGAATATTTGGAATAATAGTTATGTTGTAATTTTAAAGTAATTTTTGAAGCCCATTGGAGATATTATAGACTTGATATGTGAATTTTCTATATTTTTTAGTATAACTATTGATTGTTATTTGTTGTGAATTAATGTTGTGTTGTTATTTAACTTTATCTTTCTGTGAATTTTCTGTATTTTATTCTGAATAGTGACCGAATTATCCAATCGCAAAATATAAAGTTTACGAATATCCAATCTTGTAAGTTAGTAATTTGTATGCAAATTTAAATCATGTTTAACAAATTTATGCTAAAAATGGGGAGGTTATAATAAAATAAAGTAGTAAAACACAGATTTTTTATTATTATACATGTTATATTGTCGGCAAAAAGTAACATACCATAAAATGGTTTCAATTACAATCCCTAGGATAATAAAAATTCTCTATCAATAACAATCTACTAGTACACCATTAACAATCTTAACCTCTGTTGATTTTTTTGTTGTGTGTTTCATAAATTTCCACGCACCATTTTTGTTCATTTCATTGTTACCTTTTTTTTATAAAATAATAACAAGTTTTATTTGCAGTCGCAAGAAACATTCTCCCAACACCTGCTCTTGAAGAAATCGGTTGAGTTTGTAAACGCCTTTATTGAGGGCGTCGAAACGAAACGTAGTTCCTCACTAAAGTGATGTTGCTGATAACATTCTCGACGCGTATAATTTATAATAAAAGATCTACAAAACGTACAATTATGCCCTTTATTACATTGGATGAAAATTGTGGCGCTTTGTTTTCAATCCATATGTCACTTTTTAATTATAATAACCTACTAACCTATTTTGTTGTCACTCGCTTTATGAAATTCTGAAGTAAAGTACAAGAAAAGTTACTGTAAAGTTAGGTAAACAAAGAATAGAAATTTCGTGCATCACCCATGAATACCTCTTATTTGATTTGAGACGATGATTTTACAAAATAATTTACGGATTAAATTTTAAATAAAAATATGGAATTAATACACTTGATTTAATCTAATCTAAATTATAGTACAAATGCAAAGACAATGAGCATCATGAGACTGCGTATGCAAGTAGAAAATTCATTATCAATAATAACAACACACATATGTTTGTGTTAAAATAAGTTTTCTAGTATGATTGCGCTAATTTTCAGTACTATATACATTTTCATGCTGATTTTAAAGGAACATACGTCAGTCACCATTAAATAACCATCCTGTACAGAAATATGAATATATAAGTGGTCAAAATCAAAAGTTTTTGTACATAATCATACAATGTATTTTTGGAATGATTGATCAAAGTTAACAGAACAAATTAACTGATGATGATCAGTTAACTTCTGAAAAAGTAAAGAAAAAAACAGTATTCCATCATTTCTGAATTTAAATTAGGTACAAAATAATAAAAATATGAATAAAACTTTATTTCCTCTTTTTTGTTTTCGATGATTGCAAATTCTTTTGATTTCGACTGTACACAAGAACATTAAAATTAATTTTAAAAAAAAACATAATAAATCTAACCGTATTCGCTTGCTTGTTTTGTCAAGTATCAACAATTGTTTATGCACAATATCGTTAACAATGTTAGTAGAATCACTAAATAACCTTAATATTCTCTTTTTTTTTAATTCTAATAAGTGTACAATATATCATAGTTTCTTATAGAAGATTAACAGTGTTTCTTTAAGCTTTGAAAACGTTTGAAATATTTGATATGCCTATACTACTGGACTAGGTCTGGCTTACATTCTTCGCTTAATTTATACATTAGTTTTCTCGGTTCTTTTTTTTGTATACCGCTATAATAGATCTTTGAACTACGTTTTCATTTTATCAGTTTTTAGTTATCTTTTTATTCCTGAAATTAAATTATTGTTAAGAGTTATACACTTGTACAGATCTCAGAAAATTACTTAAATAATTTAAAAAAAATTGTTTAATACCTCATTTTTAACAATAATTTAATTTTCGTTATCATCTTTATATAAGATTTAGCAGATATTTTACTGCAACAATATATTTTTGACATACGTAAATGGTTCAGCATACAATTTATGCATTTGTTTATAATACAAAGTTAATGTTAATGTCAGTTGTAACCGTACAAAGATATGTGGTAACATCTTCAGTAAAACTAAAAAGCATCCTTAAGATTTTTTTTCCTATCACTGCCATTTCTCACTTTTTAATATCATATGTAAGTACATTTAATAAACAACTATATAGTTAAAGCCAAGTACCAAAGCGTCTCTTTTCTAGCAAACATTACATTCCTTTATTATTCTGGTACATACAACACCTTTTTGTTTCGTTTTGGCATATTATAATATGTTAATGTTAAAATAATCTTTATACATATACTGTATATAATTCATTTTTAACATCGGTTGTCTTGTAAATATTAAAATCATCACAAAAATTATTCATTTTTTTATTTATTAAGTATTACAATGATTTGTATTGCATCGATGTTTCTTTGTTTCTTCTTTAAGCATAAATTGTATTTCTAAACCCGGAATAAATTTAAAGTTTAAAATTTTGCTATTTTCGAATTTTGAGTCTGGAAGAAAAAATAAGTAACAAAATTTTCCAATAGATTAGTAGTAGTAGTAGTAGTGTAGTAATAGTAGTATAGACGTTTCATTAAGTTTATATTTACTTTTTTATTCACTAGTTAAATCGTTCTCTTCTCATTGTTATCATCATTTTTAACGATAAAATTTCGTTTTTAGCCGATATGTTTTTAGTGCTTATCTATTTTAAAATTTCTCACTTATCTTACAATGTATAGTTATACAGGTAAACTAACTAAAGAGATATAGGTAACTAATTATTAAAAAGAAGACGATTGAATATTTTTCACAAATACTTATTTCTCTTTTTTCTGGCCCTTTCAGTGATTATAAAATAGAAAGAAGATGTCAATTATTTATAACGAGTATTTAATGAAAATTGTAATTTATCATATTTCATTTCATTGATCGTCTTCTTTTTGTTTTAGAAGGGAAAAACAGTATACACCTATAAACTACAAGTGTACTGAATAATAATGACTTCTGCCAGTGCAGTGCTAAAATATCACATCTGGTCGAAAATAATGTTAAAAATCGATGGCTGTAATATACCATTTAAAGCAAGTATCTTGCCGTAAAATTAACGTTAGGCACTTTAGCAAAGACTTACAGTCCTAAGTGCCTCAGAAAACTTTACAATATCTATATACATGCCCCACTACACACATTTGGTATCCTAAAGTTACTTGCCTACAATCTAATTTTCACTATCTGTTCAAAACGTTCGCCTCAATGAGATGCGTTCGTCAACATTTTGGTTTTTATTTTGTATCTCGGGAAGTTTCTCGTTACTCTGTAATTATTTACCTTCCACACTCGCACCTCTTAGTAAATATTATGCACTTAAGTACAATATGTATATAATAGTCGCTTCTAAAATTATTTTGTTTGTTTCTTTTTAAAAAAACCCTACCAACTACGTTTTTAGTTCAGTTTTGTTTCACGTTTCACTCATCGCGCAATATAAATTTCTGTGTTGCCCTTTTTGGTTGTCACTCCCAGAAGATAAGGAAAAATTCCTTAGTTTCGTTCAGGTAGCTTTTTTCTTCAGGTAACCTCATTTGCGAAACCAATTTATTTTGCTTAATCCTACATAATATTGGACATTATTTTTCCCTCGAATATTTCTGATTTTTCCTCACCTCTATTACAGCTTTACGAGACCTTAATTACTTATATTATTACATTAGGTATTTTTATTGCTATTTTCATTAAAAAAATATCTACCTACGATTTTTCAGTTAAAATCTCGCAATAAAACGTTCTGAGGACGAGATTGAAACTGAATGTTTCTAACTACACGGCGAACGCCATAATATTGAAAACAAAAACGTATTCTACAACGCTTGCTAAAAAATTGGAAGTCGACGTTTTTCTGTTGTGCATACTTTGCTGTTGCGCTTTGAACACCGATGTATGAATGAGAGCGTTTTACTTTCGAGCTATGCAATTCATTGTTCTTATGCGAAAATTATTTAAAATTGATTTACGTACTGGGTGTGATATGATTTTTGACTACACCTTCTAATATAACAGAACAATTAAAATACATTTATTATAAATTTTGCAATTAGAGCCAGATTCATTCATCCTGCATGCTAAAAGTGTTGATGTAATAATTCGGATGCACCAGCCTAACTTTTGAAGGAAGCGATATGATCATTTGAACATTATAGGGATTTGATGATATTTATCCTTTAAATAAATGTCATCAAATAATATCATCTATATCATAATATCCAGATATGTATTATAGTGTCCTTTTGAGATTTATAAGTTACTCCTAATTTAATTTAATTAACAGATTGTGCTCCGATGTTTTTCGACCTTTGGCCGTCTTTAAAGCTTACTATGTTGAGCTTTAAAGATGGCCAAAGATCATCAACGACCTTTAAAGCTTGTTATGTTGAGGACTATCAACGATGCAAATTTAATGTATGTACTAATTTGTATTGCAATGGACTAACGAATTTCGAATATTTAACAAGACACAGGGTTTAATGTTAATAGCGTTACGTCTCAAAAAAAAACAGCAAAATTATTCATAGGTAAAAAATGGCACAAATTGCAATAATTAACAAATAAGTCAAAATATTCCACCTTTTATCATGGAGTGAGTCTGTCTCGAATCTTTTAACTTTCTGATATATAAAATTCACCACCAAAGCTGCGTGACTTTATTTTACCAAATCTATAATAGCTAATCAAATAACAATTCTAAACATCACTCTTCTCAATCAGCTTCTGATGCCAACGGTGGCACACATTTATTTATTTTGAGCAAAAGTCTGTTAACAATGGCACCAACTTTAAATCAACAATTCGTCAACGGGGTCTGTAGACTCTGTACCCCTTTCGGAGCACGGGACAATTGTCGATTGTTTCGCGTAAGAACAAGTGAATTGCATTTCGCTACGCCAGTGTAACTTCTAGATACTACAGAAACAATAATGGCGGCGAGAATAATGATGTAACGTTAACGCAACGTTTGCGGGCGACGTTTGCACTCGGTGAGCATGTTTAAAATGGACACACTATCATTTCGTACTCGAACATGAGGGACACGGCAACAAAGACAAAGTACAACAGAAACATCGTGAGACCCAGTCCCTTGTTCATCTTCCACCGGAAGTATGCAATAGACAAGACGACGAATAACAACATCATGAAGAGTATTGTTATGGAACACACCATGCCCACCGAGTTCACCTCGACAGGCTTGTTATAGATGATTCCGTATATTAACCAAGGCACTGGTAACCTGGAACAAAAGAAGGTGTTACATTAAGATTAGGTAAGTTATACGTACGACAGACCTTAACACCCTCATGCAAACCAGGCATAAAGGAGCTGGTTTTAGACGATGTAATTTGATAGGATAGTAGCTCATACACAAATTGTCTATGATCTAGTATCTGAATAGAATAGTAATGATATTTGTTAATTTGAAAATTTTCAGTCTGGATAACTTGGAAAGTATTAAAGATATCAAAACAAAATTTCGGGAGGCGCAACTTTAAAATACTAGCTTTAAAATCCCAAATAGCAACAAACTCTTTGTGATACGTCAAATTAAAGGTGCAGGCATGCTTTACATCTGCGAAAGAAAAATTTAATTAATTAATTAATTTGTTTTCAACTAATTTAGGTTTTATTGAGAAAGTTGGCATTTCTGAAAGCTCTAAATTTGGAACGCTTTATTTATTCATAAAACAATTTTTAACAATCTTCATTAAATTAAATGTTCGAAACGGTATTCATTATTTTGTAAACAATAATACTACAATCGATTTTCAAATTTCGATCTCACATATCCAAACGTTTTCCTTCTTACGGTTCTACATTCCCTTATAATTCGCAGGTATTTAAGAGGGTGGCAGAATGTCAGTATAGTCGCTAAGGAAATACAGTAAATCGGAGATCAAACTGAGTGGGTGGGAATCATGACATGACTTTCTCTTACCCGAGTTTAAATATTGAGGAAGCTTTTCTTCTTATAAATTTATGAAAGATATGTGATATGTGCTTGTTTAACAATGAAGCAACCTTGTTAAA
>JAWQRJ010005349.1:0-10313 GCA_033557515.1 Diorygopyx duplodentatus
TGTTTAATCAGAATATACATAAAAGGTAGCTGTTTTATTTTTTCTATTTATGAAGGTAAATAGTCAATCTAAAAAGTTACACTTTTTTCAAATGCCAAAACATGTGACGTTAATGGATAATTAATTTAAGGTTTAGTTTTTAGACTTTGATGGCATAGAGAATTGAAAAATAATGATTTTAGAAGCAAATCCTGTTTTACAGCATGTTTTAATGATTCCTGTAAGGTAATTATTAGATATTCTCCCAGTTTGGTTTCAAAACAAGTTCCATTTTGAAACCAAACCCTTTACCGCCTTGTGACTACTTAAAGATTACCTCCAAAAATGAAATATTATTTCTGTCCCTACTTTTTCAATTATAGTTATATCTTTTGATACCGTGGAATTAAATTGTGAGTGTTTACAGCAATATTGAATTCTAACCATAGAATTCAATGTAGCTGGATTCTATGGCAAAGACTGGACTCCTCCTTTGCACCATAGTTATAGTATATTTATTGCTTTAATTTAATTATTTTCACGTTTGTTAGAAACAGCAACTATCACATTACAAAATATATTTATAATAAAGAATTTTTGCACCAGTTGTTTTTATATCCTTTAATGTACTGTTACTTCATATGTACTGTTACTTCATATGTACTGTTTGAAAAATACATAACTGGAAGGTGGAACAATCACATTACAATAAATAGTATTTGCAAGTGATATGATTTTAGTACCAAACTTTAAAGAAACTGTATAACACATTCTGAGCACATGCCAAATGAAATTAAAGAAAACAAATATGGAAATAAATACAGAAACAACAAAAATTAAGGTATGAAAAACATTTTTCATATTTCATAGATTCTTGGATAGTTTACAAATTAAATACAATAGTGTTCTACATAGTTAGATGAACTAATACTAAGTTTTAATACAGCAAAGGAAACAGATGACTTAGTAGAAACACCAACGGAACAAGAAACGACAACTACACATCAAATAAGGAAAAATAAGCCTCAGGGGGGGGAACGGAATCCCACCAGAGGTAATAAAGCAGGGTGAAGAAATAATAATGATACGTAGAAGTAAGATAGTAAAGAAAATCTGGGAAGAAACGAAAATGCCTGAAGGATGGAGTAGTGCAATAATCTATCCTGTATATCAGAAGACGGAGAAAATGGAGTGTGAAGATTGTAGAGTGATAACTTGCTTAGACATGGTGTCCATGTACTAGTTGAAATTCTAAGAGAACTACTTTGAAAGTATCAAAGAGAAGTGATAAGAGAATATCAAAGTGGATTTATAGAAGGAATACTCATCATTGATCAAATCTTTACAGTTAAGAAGATTCAAAGTGATACATATGAAGAGAGACTAGCCTTGCACATGCTTTTTATAGACATCAAGCAAGCATATCACTTCTGCGAAGAAAAGCAGAGCTATAACAAGCTATGAAAACGAAGCTATGATTAAACAAAATATCCCTGCTGAAACCATATACCTGATGAGAATGACATTAACAAACATGGAAAACCGAATTGCAATAGAGAAAACCCTACCAAGCAGTTTGAAAATTACGAAGGGGCTAAGACAAGGAGACCATCTGCAAACAGAGTTATACAACTTAGTACTGGAAGTGATATTCAGAGAGAGTGGAATCAAGACACAAGGCAGAAGAATATGGACTGTGTGCAAAGTGAGGGAGAAACAAAGTATCTGGAAATGAGCGACAGGGAGAATGATGAAGAAATTTCGGTAAAAATGAAGACAGAAGTGGACAAAGAGTATAAACTTCGAGAAAGTTCACCAGTTTGAGTACTTGGCAGTCACAATAGCAAGGAAAGGCGGTTTTTTAAGGGGGACAACAAAGAAAAATTTAAACTCCGTCTCCTTAGTTCTCATTGTTTATTGCAGTACCTGCCTGACCTTTGCTGCACCTAGTCCAAGGGAGAAGAGTTTATTTATTGCTAAAGGCAAGCTACAGAGTCTTACTCATGTAGTGTTGCGCGAATACTATCAGTATTGCTTGTCGTTTGTGAAATTTTCATTTGTTTGAAAAAGATGGTTCACGTCCGTCCACTAGAAGAGAAAATAGCATTAGTTTTTTTTACTTTATTTACGACGAAGCTGGGCGTAATTTACATCAGGCGAAACGGGTGTTTATGAGGTATCCTGAAAATCCTATCTGCAGGAAATATCTAAAACAATTAGTGGAAATATTTCGTACAACTGGGAAAAGCAGCAGGGGTAGGAAGAAAATTTCTGAAGATAACCAAATAGGGATTGTTGCATCCATGATCAATAGTCCACCGCAAGCAACTAGCCAAGTCGCAAGTTTTGTGTGTTTCTTCCACAACTGTCAAAAAATATTTGAAGAAATATAAATTCCATCACTACAAACTATTATGATGATTATGGTCCATCAGTTAACGGAAGACGATCCAGATACACGAGTACCATTCTGTGGTATGTTATCTGAGCTCATACTAGAATTTCCTGCATGTGACAAGCATTTGTTTTAGTGACGAATGTAGATTTTTTTTAAATGGAGTTAATTGACAAAATGTGCGATATTGAGCAGATGAAAATCCACATGTTTTTAGAGACGACTAAACCCAATTTCCACAAAAAATAAACGCGTGAGCAGGAATTTTGGGCAGCCACATTGTGGTTTCGCCTATTCCTCGAACAAACTTTAACGGGAGTCGGTCAGATGGATGTTATTTTCCAATAGGATGGTTCCTCCACATTACTATAGGGGTGCACGGGAATACCTGGACCAAACATTTCCAAGCAGATGGATTGTACGGCGAAGTCCAACCGAATGGCCAGCGCGTTTGCCAGCTTTAAGCCCCCTTGATTTTTTCTTGTGGGAATATTTTAAATCGTGTATGTTACCCAACCTGATTTATTGGAAGATTTAAAAAATAGGACTTTCAAAGAGTGTGGCGCAATTTGCAGAAATCTTTGAGAATGTACGTACGGAATTTCGTAACAAAAACTGTTCCACTGCCAAGAAGTGCTGTTTGACAAACATTTTAACATTTGTTACGAACGCCAAATTCTACAAACAACGGCCAAAAATTTAACTCGCCCTGGAGTGCAGATAATTATTTTTGTATTACTATTCAGCTTACCAATGATTATTACAAATTCATTAAAATTGTAGCCGGCTTATCTGGTTAAAAAATTTTCTATGTTGCTCTCCGTCAAAGAAAACCACATTTTTGGCTCAGTTAAATTGTTGAACACAAGTAATCTTTATGACAATTTCCGAACGGCTATAATTTCTTACTTACGAGTTCACTTCGTGAGCGCTTACTCCAGAGAATTTAAATCAAAGGCGCGCGCATTTTATCTTTATATTTTTAAGATTGTCAAAGAATATTAAGTGTATAGTTCCTGTTAAAGTTATAAGTTCACAGAAGATATGAAGTAAAATTCTCTGCAGAATACCTATAAGGATTGGAACTACAAGTTTTGTAAAATCATGAGTGAAAATAGGTTATAGTGAAAACAGAAAAAAAATTATGAAATAAAAGGAGGATTACCCATGGGGATGCCATCCGTCCTAAGACAATGTAATAAAATGGATACTAAATGTAGACGACATGTTTTGTATTTGGAGGGGAAAATACTTATTTTTTGCTAACATACATTAATAACCTTGATAAAAAAACTTTGCTTTAGAAATTGAATAAGATAAAAAAATTAACTTCCTGTCTTTAACAGTTTTAAAGGATAATAACACTCCTACCGTTGTAATATTTAGAAAATCTACTTATATTCCTTCCATCACACCATACCAATCCTTCCACCCTGTTTCACAAAAATTAGTGACATTCCTTTCTTCATTCCTTCCATCTCTTCCTGCTTTCCTCATATTTCGAATATTCAACTATGACACCTGGGATATAGATCAAAAACTAAAGAAATGCAATTCATTTTCGGACTGCTAAAGATAATAACTTTCCATTGAAATGCATCAATAATATAATTCACAAACAAATAATCAAAAATGAACCCCCTTTTTTACACTCCATCCCAACAACCTTCAAACGAAAAAAAAACACCGTTTTAAATCTCTGACTTTTAATTCAGATTAATTCAAATTATACTTCAAATTAGTATAATTTGAAAGGTAAAAACATTTTCAAAAATTATAATATCCCTAAGAAAATCCCTACAACTAGAAAAAAAATGGTATTTACTCAGTGCAATGTGACAATTGTAATAAATTTTACATTGGTCAGACAGATCGCAAACTATCAAAACAGACACAAGAACATAAACCAAACAGTTTCAACTCTTTACATCGAATAGAAACGGGTCACAGCATAGATTTTGAAAATTCGATAATACTTCACTCTGTAAATAAAGAAAAGAAAATCGACTTGCTAGAATACTTAGAAATTGAAAAAGAGAAAAACAATAACAGTGAAACACTCCTTAACGAATACATTAACTTTGATTACAAACCCCCATTTTTTTTTATTTTTCCATCTGTATCATGTTTTTTCAATAATTTTGTAAAGTTGTTGCGCTTGTCCATATTTATAAGGTTGTTTTCAAATATATATGTTTATAGGCGCTTAAAGCTGGTTTGTTTTAAATATACCGCATATATTTAATAAAATTTATTCATTGTATGGTAGTCAACACGTATGTTCGTTTTTGTTTATATTTTACTCATCAATTTGTTAAATGTTTCTCTTTTTAACCATAGTAATTTTAAAAATTTACATAGTTGTGATATTCTATTTACATTGACTTAAGTGCTTTATTCGTATTTATAATTTATTGTATATATTTTAAGATGTATCATAACCTCTTTTGTAACATATATTTTTTTCATTCTATTGTTAGATTTCGACTGATGATGGTTTTTTAAAAATCGAAACTGGTACCGTAAATATATTAATAAAGAAGCAAGAAAAATAAGTTTATTTTATTAAGGTGACCGAATTTCTCGGTACAGTCCCGAATTTTCAGTCCCTGTCCCGATTTTTACAACTTTTATTTTGGTCCCGAATTTATAGCACTGTCCCGAATTGTTCCGAAAAACAATAGTGTGAGAACGTAAAAGTTTAAATGCACATATTTATTTAAGTAGTGTAGATTGCAAACTGAGAATACAAGCGTAAGTTAAGAGACGTGCGTTTATCTTAGAAATCTTATCTTGGAGATCTAGCGTTTATCTTAGAAAAATTGTAGTGCGGGTTCCTATTTCTCATTCCTGTAATTCTCTCCCCAACTCCCTAACATACACGGAATTTTCACTCACAGCTCACAGTTGCAGTTCAGATTTTCACTTACAGGCAGCATTGCAATTTTTAATTGATATATTAATTCCATTGTGATTAGAATTTATTATATATATTTCTTAATTATCAACGGTGCATTACATACGTGCTAAGGGTATGTTATACTGCAGTATAATTTAATTTATTATTTATTTTTACCATTGATTTTTTTTAGTAATGGGTTCAAAAAAAAGAGAGTTACGTTTAACGAAGATCTACAGAAGGAATACCCGTTCATTGAAAAAAACTATAAGCGATTCCGATGTACGGTGCAATACATGTTCTTCAAAATTTTCTATAAGCCCTAGTGGACGTACAGATATTAAACTTCATATAAATAGTAATAAACATAAAATGTCAAACTCCGCTGCAGCATCTAGCCCGTTATTAAAGAATTTCTTCAAAGGGGAGAAAATGGGTGATAAGGAAGAAGAATTAGCTGCAGTAGAAGGTACTTTTACATACCATACTATTTGTCACAACCATTGATTTGGGTCTATAGATTGAACGTCCAAGCTGCTTCAAGTGACATTTGATTTGGAAATATGTTCATTTGTTTCAATCTTAACTGATGCGTCCAATCACAAGGAAATAAAACTTTTTCCAATACTTGTTAGATTTATAGATTGGAGTTATGGAGTTACAGTAAAAATTTTAGAATTTAAATCCTTACCTGGTGAAACATCCTATATTGTCAGCACCTATTTAATTAGCTGTCTTGAAGAAAATAATTTAAAAGAAAAAGTTATTGGTCTTTGTGCCGATAATACGAATCCTAACTTTGGAGGAGCTGGTAGACGTGGAGAAAATAATGATTTTGTTAAACTGAAACGAAACCTTAACCATCATTTAATTGGAGTCGGATGTGCAGCGCATATTTTCCATAACACTATAAGAATAGCAGCTGATGTTTTGCCAGTTGTTATAGAAATGATTATTTCCAAGATATACTTATACTTTAAATCTTATACTGTTAGAGTGGAAACATTGAAAAATTTTGCAACTTCGTAGAAACCGATTTTTCAATGATACTAGGGTATACGTAAACAAGATGGTTGGCTTTACTTCCCGCCATTGAGAGGGTACTCCAAATGTTTTTACCACTGAAGGCTTATTCAATATTGAACAACATAGAGGATAACTTTATTCAAATAAATGTTAAAAAAACTCTAGAAAAAGTTGAAGAGAATGGAGACGTGTCACATGTAGTTATTGAATTTCGGTTCATTTTTCGTACGTTTAGTTGCGAAATCAACCAAACCACAAAATTGTACAATTGTACATACCAGTCAAGAAAGTAACAAACAAGTTCTTTGTATCACATCATTTTAAGCCATACATATTTGGTTTATTACTAAATAAAGTTCACCGGCTATACTTTTAATTTTACAATTCAAAACAATAGATGTTTTGCCTCGAACCTTGAAACTTACTGTTGTTTACTTGAAGTTACCATCAGGATGGGCCATAAGATGAAACGTCAATACGTTTTAAAAAAATAGCAAACTAAACAGAAGAGCAAATCAAATTATTTATTCATATTTATTCTCGTTAGCAATGTCGTAGTAATAGTGTTTTGTAACATATAATTGAATTGAAAGTAAATTAATTATAATGAGTTACTATCCATAGCACAATTGCAAATATCACTGAACATTCAGTGCAATTACTAATGAAAAGTGGCGAAAAATAAGAATCTCTATTTAATAAACAAAATGCTTACTGAAGCAGAAAGATTGTTTAACATCATCATATACTCTTAAATTTATGGTAACAGTTATCTTCATTGCCCTATGCGAAATATTTCGCATTATAATTAACGGTTTTAATTATACTCACATAACTTACGAACTTAATAAATATAAATCTGAATGATGAATTTTATGATCTCATCGTATGAAATAATCGGTATATAACCACATAATTCAACTGGGTCCTTTTTATTAACAACTGACGAACGTAAACTACTGCACTTGCTTCACTTTCATGTAAAAACTTAGGTATTTGTTGAAGATATACTCCTAATAAGAATGAAAAATTGGTTTCACAATGTATATTTCGAAAGAAAAGTGACTACCGGCAAGAAACCTGATTTTAAATTGCCGAATTCGTGATAAAAACTTTTGCCGCCAATCTGGGCGCAGGCGCAATGAAAATGTGGAAAGTTTTGATAAAGTTTATTCGGCATGCGACAGAACGGCAAAGGATTCCGACGTTTAGCGCGGTCGCATCATCAATATTGCCTTCCCAACTTGAAATCACCGATGCGATGCGAAAAATGACCCAATGGGAGAAAAGACTCGTTCACAATGCAGTATGGCAACCTGCTTGATTCGCGTCGCATCTTTCGAGACCGCGACGTTGTTAAACTGACCGAATTGGGCAGATAGTGGTGGATTTGATGGTAAAACGCGCTTTGAGTAATGCGAGTGAATTTTAAAGTTTCAACTAGTTGGCGCGTGCGGTAGATCGCGTCGTTTGTATCGTGTAAAACCGGCTGCGCAGTGCACAAGTTTCCCGTGAGAGGCGCTAAACAAATATTTCAGATTCTTAGCATACCGCAATTGCAGGTTTGACCGAAATGTCAAATTCTTCACAGAGTTTTGCTTGTTAGTGCGGTAAATAGTGTCAATAAAGAGTTTTGAAGGTATTTTCGCGTTGTTCTCAACACGGCCGAGTTGATTTGTGTTATACAGCAGAGGGTAAGTACGAATTAGAGTAGGGGTTGAATATAACACGTGATATTCTGGTCGGTATTGATTTTCGGGGTGGTATTTAAATGTGCAGGGTCGGGCTGGCGAATCTCGTGTGAAACTGAACTGTCGTCATTGTCGCTAATTATTTGGCACACCGACTGGCGCAATTTTCAATTTAATTGACGGCATTCCATTGAAAAGTGACCGCGAAGACGCAGTATGTTTATTTTATTGTAATTTCGCACTTGTTTTGATGTTTTCGGTTCGTATGCCAAAATAAATCGATTAAACGACCGCGGAAGATGATTGACGAATTGGAATTCGAATTATTTTTGCAATTGAGGTCAACAGTTTTCACAATTTATTTCCCGCTAAGGTTATTCCATATTTCGAATCCTTATCGCCGTGTAATATGTACTTATTAATTTTTGTTGGTCGATGTTAAATATTTACTTTGTATGTTTACATACGGGACGAAAGAATTTAAAAAAATGCTTACTACTCCAACATCGTGTTTATCTACGATAATATTAAATTGTGATAAAAGATATCTAGACGGCGGGAATGTCTACTACAAATGTCGTATGTATCTGAAAGTACGCATCTGATATATTTGGTTTTTATATTTACAAAATGTTTTTTAATCATCATTCAAACAAAGTAAACTCATTTTTACTAAATATTACAATTTATGTATATTTACATATAATATTTCTTGAAAACTTAACCCCTATGGAGTTTTTTTAAACATTCATAAACTCGTGTATTTACTCATTCATAACACTAACTACATACAATATATTGTCTAACATCCTCATGATTGTACAAATATTTTGATATGGTGGTGATAAATGTGCGATAATGATAATGTTGTGGTGGAATAAATAAAATATATCTACAGCTGCACAAAATAATTTTGGAGCAAATAAACACAAATCAGTTCTGCTTTATTTTTGGGTTTTACTGACGAATAAAAATAGAGATATTCATTTTACAATTTAAGATACACATTTTCAATAACCAATCTATTTTTGCCTACCTTTTAATTTAGTAGTGGTATAGACTACCACTACAGGGAAACTAGAACTGTACAGCCTTAAAACCTTATTATTTCTATACATTTTTGAATTCTTCTAAACAAGTGATATTAACTTTTTGTAGAATATCCTATACCTAAAATGCTTTGTTATTGGGATAAACCAGTTTAAAGGAAATGTATCCGTATTAAGTAGTTATTAATAATTCCACATCTAGAGTGCTTTGAAACAGCCAACTCAATGTAAAATTATAGTTTATTTGACAGTTAGACTCATTCTGTGTACGTGTATCATTATTGTTATTAAAATAATTGAAAGAACGTGTCGTGTATATTCTGAAAGATATCAATATCGTCCAAATCCAACCAAAGGCATATCGCGTAGGCTTCTAAGAAATTGCAAGGAATATGGTTCCTTTTTGCCAAAAGTTTCAAAAAACAAGCCATTACTTGATTGTATTGTTTTTATCCTATTTAGTCAGGTGTAATCTGAATGAAGAAAATTTTTTGTTTATATTTTTCTGACTACGTTTAATTAGAATTACTTCATGGCGATGATACAGAAACTTTGGTCTTGGCATACTTACTGCATATCGCAATAATTCGCTTAAAGATGCCGAAATTGCACTTAGACTTTCAACCCGAACAATACATAGAATTTTAGTAAAACACAAATGGAAACCATCCAAATATGATCAAGTACAAAATTTGAAGGATGAAGATTTATCTAGTCGAGTTGAATTTTGCGAATGGTTTTTATTAAAAACGCAAGAGAATGATAATTTAACTAAGAATGTGATATGGACTGATGAGGCAAAATTTTGTAGAAATGACCTTTATAACAGGCATAATAGTCATTTTTGGACTTCAGAAAATCCGAGAGTTGTTCGAGAACGCGATTTCCAAGATTCTTGGAGTTTTAATGTATTTAGTGCCATAAAAAACGGAAAAATTTAGTGTACTTTTTTTATGATCAAAATTAAATTCGGAGAGATATTGAGAAATGTGGTGGGAGAAGCACTGCAACATCTTCCAGAAGAAGAGATTCACAGAGCATTTTATCAAATGGATGGTGCTCCTCCCCATAGGACAATGTCCGTTTCATCTGTATTAGATGATACGTTTGAAGATAGGTGGATCGCTAATGATGATACATACAAGCACCCACCTCGTTCGCCTGATTTAACACCTTTGGACTTCTATGTTTGGGGATACATTACAGATAAGGTATATGCAGATCCTGTTACAACCAAGAATGATATGCAGTGTAGAGTCCGCGCTGCTTTTAAT
>JAWQRJ010005350.1:0-10313 GCA_033557515.1 Diorygopyx duplodentatus
CAATTCCAGTGAACGTTTTAGCTGTGGGCTTTTCACTGAATGAAACTGGCGATGAAGAGTGACACGTCAGATTTTTTTTAAATTACGTGATTAAAAAGTACAATTTTGTCATGGGTAGCCCTTTACAACCAGTACGTTCTAAAAATTAAACTATATCTACCATTCTATAATCCGGCGATTCTCAAACTTTCGTATTTCGCGCCCTCCTTTTTTTACCTTTTTGAATAATTCTGCGCTTCCTGCATAATATCAGATAAAAAGTACTTTTTATGTTACATAGTTTGTAATAACATTTTGATGATAATACACAGTTTAACATTTCTGGGTACATAAAAAAAACTTGGCAATATTGGCTACGTTGCCGATGTGGGGTAGTCGCGCCGCATTATCACCTGATCTACTGTTCGCGACAGATACACAGATACGTCTCGAACTTTCTGAATTGAAAATACGCAGCTATAAAAGTAGCGGCCGCGCGTCATTTGTTAGCTGTATTGTTGTGACTGTTACATAACAGGGTTTGTTAGTTGGAGTTCAAACACTGAAGAAAATTTGGTAAAGCAAACGGAAGCTTAAGAAACGAAGAAGCTTCTACTTCATCAGAAATGCACAGTAAAAAAAACTTACACCGAAATAGCGAAAGTTTCTAAAAATGCGGATATATTTCGGTAATCGTAAATGTAAAAGTAATAAATTAAAATATGATCAAGTAAAAGGTGGAAGTACTGGCTGTACACGTTAGAACCAACAATTAAACAGCCGTGGGAAGAAATAAAACCTCCTTTTCTTAAGCCGAGCTTTCGAGTTCAATCAACTCTTCTTCAGGGAATTAACTACAAATAACAAAATCTAAGTATTAAATTTACATTACATAAAACAAGATTCAGATTCAAAGTCCACTTTGGAGATTTTTTCGGAAACCAAAGAGATTGAGAGAATTGAGAGTTTCTTCTTCTTAAAAATATACTTAATAACTAAGGGTCTAACGTTCTAACAGCTTACTTGATTACTGTCTTTTTCTTAACTCGCTTTTAACTAACTATCTTAACTAACTATCTTAACCACTTCTCCAAACTTCAGATTCAAAGCCCACTTTGGATTTTTTTCGTAAAAATCTCTTAACTAGCTTTGTCTGAACTCGCTTTTAACTAACTATGTTAACCGAATCACGACTTCTTATATTACATCGTTGTCAATGAACAAACGAATCTTTGGACAATGCGTTAACGATTAGAGTTTAAATGGAACGGCGTATTTGGTGATTAAAATATCTGTATTCTAACATCATTAAACAGGAAGTACTCTGGGTAATCTGAATAACACCGGAAAAATACTTTAATTAACTATTTGCTACTTACGACTAATTTAACTGAACACTTACAAATTTAACACTAACAAAATTATTATTACACTAAAGGAATCATTACAATAAGAACGCACCTTCTTACACTTCTCACTACCTTTTGTTATTTCCGAAATATGCCTTTATCCATTTCTACTACCCGTTCAATTATTATTCTCCTAATTTATTATTTTTTTGAAAACTTTCGGGGTTTCCACCCCCGTTGCACGCTTGCATTTCGATGCAATGAATTCCAAGGACGTCTGCGCAACTTCTTCGGCGGATTTACGCCGTTCCGTCCATTGAGGGGAACTCTCTCTCTCTCTCTCCCTCCACGCATGCCACCCTCGCGATATCGACATAGCCTTCACGGCGCCGCAAGCATTTTCAAATGCACACGCCGCGTCCCCAAATGACGGATTCCGCGGCCCAATTTCGCGGCCCCAGCGGGGTGCAGCAGTCGTACGCGACAAGCCGACCGGTAAACTTTGCAAATTTCCCCCCACCGAGGGATGTCTCGCGTGGCTTCCGTATTCTTCAGCGAGCTAGAGGGCTGCGTGCAAGACGAAATTTATTTTTCCAATCGGAGAAGGAAGGTAAATGTGCGGCTACCTTGTAGTCGTTTCTTGTTTTTTGTGTTTTATCGTCATTTCCTGTTGTACCAAAAAGCGAATTGAGCTTTAAATATGTAACTACTTTTGCTAAAGTTATTTTAGATAAGCTATTTTGACATTCGTCTTTTTTTTCGTAGTAATTGTTTTTTGTTATATCACAATATATACCGGGTGACTGTAAATGATTGAGGCAATTATAGTGGGTTGGCATCCCTGATGATTTGGTAATATATCCCTCTTTATGTCAAGATTAGTTTTTAGGTTAGGGTAATTATTAGGGCACTAACGATAATTTTATTTTATTTGACGTTTTGATTTGACAAATTTAAATTGAAAATCAGGGATGCAAACAAGAAAACAAAAAAATTATGTCAACCGAGCAAAAAAAATCACAATCATTTATAGTCACGCGGTATTATATCATCGTGATATGATATATCAAAGTAAAGTCAATTCTCCTAATTGACAACTCTCCTAAAAAGTCTTCAAAATCATTTTTTAATATATAGTGATGTCAGAGATAAAACTTAAATAATATGAATTGGCATTTCCACAGCAATTTAAGTTAAACTTTGTTAAATAAATTTGAGGCGGTATGAAATTTGATTAACTTCAAAACAGATAGGTTAATAAATATTCGGTCATTCCTACAACTTTAAATAAGCGTCCTTCAATGAAATTTAATCGTCCTACGAAATTCTGAAGAGGTTTACTTTTAATGGGAAATCTTTAGAATGACAAGATAAACAGACAATGATATCCTATCAGTAGTAATATTTTTCCATTTGTTCGCAATTTTGGATACTTTGCATTAAACTTTCATAGTAGTAAATATTTTAAGGTCATTAATCTCAGTAAAAACCATTTAAAAAGCTAGAAACGTCAATTAATGCAGATATGAGACAGATGTGACATTCGTGCTAATTGACATTTCCTATATGTCACAGCCAATAAGATTACAAAATATAAAATAATCGTTTTTACCGAATTACGTTGCATAAATTACTTTTGCACTGAAAAATCCATTGTAGACAGACAGGGCTTTCATTCCATACATTTTACGATATGTTATGGTCTACTTACCTGAGTTTATAGTACGAAAATGCAGAAATAACTATCACCGTCGATGTAAAAAACATTCAAAAAGGAATATTGTGCGAACTAAATCGGAATAAATTTGAAAAAGATCAGTAAGAATTATTAGATTATTTTAGAAGAAAGGAACGAAATGTAGCTAAAAGGCTTATAGTTGTTGAATTTTTAGAAACAATGATGATCAGGTACTCAATATTCATATAAAATATTATAAGTAATTTGGGACGCTAATAATAATATACTGCCTAAAATCTACATTCTATATATAGACATCATCCAGTTACA
The DNA here is from genome assembly GCA_033557515.1 of Diorygopyx duplodentatus. Lineage (NCBI taxonomy): Eukaryota > Metazoa > Arthropoda > Insecta > Coleoptera > Scarabaeidae > Diorygopyx > Diorygopyx duplodentatus. The sequence continues at coordinate 3,337 of JAWQRJ010005350.1, forward strand.
TTCCATTCTTAAATGTGTTAAACACGTCCACAATTAACACAATTTCCACTCGACATATTCTATTTTTAACTCATACTTCAGACCTGCAAAGTAACAATAATTGTTTGCATTTCGTCATATGGTATAATATCACGACATACGTGAACCCCATATCGCGATATTTACCTACTTATATAAATATCAAAATGTCGAATAAGTTCATGCATTCAAAAGATTTTTTTGTTTATAGTAAAGAGAAGATGTTTATAGTAAAAAAAAAAATTATGAAGTATAGAATATGCATTCAGTACGTACAAAATCACCACAACTTACAACTTTAATTTTTTTAAAATGCAATGCATGCAACTGCGTGTGGATCAATATTACATTTACAGTTATGTATAAATTTGCACATTTTATAAACGTGAGTTCTACTAACAATAATTACTTAAAAAAGACCTTATTATCTATCTATTTGTCCTATTTTTCAATAATTCTGTTGTTAATTTATATAAAAAATCCGATTAAGTTTTGTTTAATGTAATACCTTTTTAAAATAACTACATGTTATTCACTATGTACCTTTTTCCATAAAATATACGGAAGCTATAACGCAAGCAGTATAGGCAACCTAATACACGGGTATGCAATATAAGTTACATAAACTGTAAAAATTACAAATAAATAATCAATTGATCAACTTCTTTTACGAAAGATTGCAGATTATTTCAGACAAACCATCAGGTTATCTGTCAAAATTGACAGTTACTGTCACCCATTGTGACAAATTAGTAATGACCGCGATTTTTGTTTACTTTTATCATCGAATTATACCGTTTTTAACATCCAACTTCAGGATAAACCATCATTTAACATTGTAAATTATTTATTCTCGTTGTTTTATTTATGAAAACACATTTTACTTCGGTATGGTACTGTACAAACATTAATTTATTTATCAAATTTATTCTTCTCGTTTTTTTTCCCCCCGCTTAGGAATTAGGTTCCCAGCCTTTACCAACGATCACGAGCGATGACATCGAGCAGCCGATTCCTAGACCGAGATCCGGGACCTGGGGTTCAAAATCGGACCACAAGAAGTCCAAGGACAAGAAGACGGACTCCAAGAAGGATGGAAAAACCGACGGTAAAAAGGACAAGAAGAAGGATAAAGGCAGCAGGAGTGGGTCTGCATCGAGATCGAGCTCTGCCGAGAGGAGAAAATCCGGAGATGAACTCCAGTCTCCAAAGAAATCGGGAATGCTGGAAGCGTTCAGAGGGAGACCGCAACCTGACGCTAGCAAGAAAAAGGGATTGGCTTTGATGGCCACCATGAGAAGTGCAATGGTGGTAAGATATTCCTTTTTTAGAATTGCATTCGTATGTTCCGTGTGCTTCATAGACCGACGGGTGGTCTTTCCAAAAGTTTGCACCAACGTTTTAAAGCGTGTAAACGTCATCAAAACCAGTGCAAGTATCAATTTTCTTTTCAGCATACCGGGTTGTTGCACGCGCCTAAACCTAAAGCGCCCAGAGACGGCTCGGCCCATCCTGTTAAAGACGGACCTCACATCCAGTACTACCATACGGTTACAGCTGCATCTACGAGTAGAGGACCAATGACGAAAGTCATGGATATTTTTAGGAACAGGAGCAGCTTGCAACCGGAAGATAAGAAAAAGGTAGGTTTATAATTTTTTTCAATATTTTTAGTCTGCGATAAATTCTACTCAATAAATATACTTGTAAACTATAAGCCAAATTGGGTTCTATCATCTTTAACAAGTCCTGTAATGTTTTGATTATTTAATCATTAGTTTTATTCAATAATTCACTTAGAAGAGATACAGGCAACCCGCAAATACAGATTTTAATGAAACTCAGTACGTTTTTTATACAGTTACAACAAATTTGGTTATTTTACGTGAAACAATGTGATGTACTTTTTTGAAGTGCCAAATCCACAGGTGACTTGCTTTGAAAGTAGAATGTCCGATTTACTCTTTTGCTTGTAACACCCATCGCCAAAGATTTATATCGCGAATTATATTTGCTCTTCCAACAGAATTTTTGAATTTCTTAAGTACATATTCTGCCGTAAAATTCAACTTATCTCGGCCACTGCCGCCTTTATTTACGCTTTCTTCCCATCTGTATAGTTGCTGAAGACTTTTTACTTTTTAAACCGATGTTGTACACTATCTACAGAACGTGTTTTTGTTTTTCCACTATTTCAATATTCTACAGCTTCAACGTTGTAACCCATGTTTACAAGACTTCCATCTTCGTCACAGGTATTATCTTTATTTGCATAACTAAGAAGATGAAGAAGACAAAATCTTCTTCATCTTCTATTTCTGGTTTCAACAAATTGTGATTTCGTGAGGTTCAGCGAGTTCTTCAAATTCTAATCCACTTTTTTGTTCGAAGGCGAATCTACCTTCTTCTTGTGCTCTTAAAATAATATCTTTCAGAGTGTCATGTAATTCGATTTCTTTGCGTATTACAGGTGAAACACCAGTGTTTTATAACATTGAGTTTATAATAAAACATACTTATACTCGCAATAATATGGTATAGAGATATTAAGCTTCTTTACTCCAAATTACAACTAAAGATTGAAAGAGTAAGGAAAAAGTGACTTATATATCTGTATACGTAAAATATGTATATAGATGTGGTTTCTTGTTTGTGGGGTTATTATATGTTATAAACAAGTTAGTATCGCAAAGATGCATTTTTCTAAAAATTCGTACCAACCAAGTTATATAAATGAATCACCAAAGTATTTTGTCAAATTAAAAAAATAAAATGTTTCGATTGTATCTACTTTCTTTTTATTGGAAACATTAAACCAGTTTTAATGCAAAATACATATGGGCACATCTGGTTTAATGAGCCTATCAAATTTGATTTATTGCAGTGTTTATATTCCTCTATAAATTCTTATCAAATACACTGTTATCAGCAAATTGTTGCTAAGTTTTATACCGCATTGACATTTATTATTAGTAATACAATAAAATAGCTATTTAATTTAAAATAGAATGTCTGAAAGTCCATTATTCAGGGGTGATCATAATTTCCCCCCAATTTCAGAATTGTGAGGAAGCCATGATGTGGTCATATATTATGTGGCAATATAACATTATATTTTTTCAGCCTTGTAAAATATAACATTATAGACTAGTCAAATAATATGCAACTTTTTGTATCGAAGGGAAAAGGAATCCTTACGAAAAAGGTTTATAGAGGGTTTAAAGAAACGGTTTATTTTCAATCGGAATGTTTATATTCAATCTGTCGTAAATAACTCTTTGTATCGGCGATATACAGTGTCACATTTATCTGTATTTCTATTATCGCTGTCTGTAACGGATTGTGAAATGTCAACGTGAAGTGTTTCCATTAATAAATAACGTAGTGATCACTTGGAGAAATTTAGAACAAGTTTTTTTGCAGTGTATCAAACTGCATGGAATAAAAATACTTTCATCTATTTTCAATGTATTAAGTCGACTACAATACAAAATTATTTTTTAACCTACAGAGCGTTTGGGGTTTTGGTTGATAAAATCGAAAGCAATACAATACTAATAGTAGATCGTTTGTAGTCGATTATGTATGTACGTATAAAAAGTTTTGGATGGTCTGAAAACGCCATAAAGTCAAATTGTGATAAGAGTAATCTGCTATTTAACTATTTAAGAAATATTAAAAGATGTAACAGCAAACGCTATTTTGGTTATTACTGAGACTTTGAATTTGGACACTCTATCTCAAAATTATTAATTTTGCACAAAAAATGTACGCATTAAACAAACTAGACATAATCATCATCGAAGTTGACCATGGAAAACAAGCAAAACATATCACTACTATCAATTAAGTGTATCAAACTGTAAAATCATAAAAGTAGGTTAGACAAACAATATTGGTCAAAGAGCAAAGACTTTATTTAACGCAAATTAATTGACGTTTTTAATGGAACATTTCCTGGAGTATACGTTTCAGAAAATGTGAATATCATCAACTCTCCGTAGTAATAGTCAACTGCGAGCTATTTTTTGCAATAATACCGAGAAATAAACAGTAACAAGTTAGGGAGAGAAATGAACTTACCATCGCTTTATTTATAATTGAATTGAAATTTGTGCTGCGAATGTGGAAATAGTTCCAATCAATCAACTAATCATTGGTAGAGGTGTTGAAAGGTCATTGGTTTTTCAAATTTTCAATGTTTCAATGCAATGTTTTCTAAATGTTAAAGTGAATACTGCATAGAGCTAAACGTAGCGTTAAGAAAAAAAGACCATTTTCTTCTTGCAAAATTCATTTATGTTGACAAAACATGAAATAAAAACACAGACAACCATCAAGAAACGAAACATAAGGTATATATGAACAAAATGTTTTCACAAAAAAGTGAAATTTTAATATTTTGTTACATTTCCGTTCAACTCAATAACCTTAGCGAAACGGTTAGGCATAGAAAGACTAATAAATTTGTGTAGTAGTTTTGGAAAACATCACTCTAAGTTTCAGTTATTAGAGCTAAGAGCTCATTACTTGTCGCTTTTGTTGCTTCCTTGAGCGTTGTGGGTGATGGGACAGTTATCTCGTGGAAAAGATAAAATACTCTTTGGAAAAAACTTGTCTCGCCGAGGGCAGCATCACGTCTTCCAAAACCCTCACATAAATGGGACTTGTTAGACGTTCTTCAATTTCCCACTGCGTCCACAGCCGATGAGAATGGGTTGTTTTCAACAACTTGTATCAGTGCACGGTCATTTTCTTCGGTTGATGCTCGTGGACGTCGAGAACCATATTTCCTTTCAAAGAATCTTCTTTCCTTCCATTGTTGCACAATAAAATGCGGCGTATTTTTTTGGAAATCCCAAATGAATATATGATATGATATACTAGTTTCAATGAAATTATTCTGATTTTATTGAAATAGAAACGATAGACTACACCCTTAAACAACGAAGGTGCTAAGGGTTAAACATATTCAATATATCTTCTAGAGGAGACCAGTTCTGATCTATTATTTCTACGATTTATAATACAACAGTTGTACTGCAAATGTATACAAATCAATATTTTATAGGATGTTGGAAATTATTTAGAAGACTATAATAAAATACTTCCATAATAAAATTCTGACAAACAAATGTCACTTCGTTATTTAAAGTATATAAAATTACTATTTATACAAAAATTTAAGTCTTAGATTTTTTAATAAAAATTTTAACGACAGGAATTTTTAACGACAGAATGTTTTAATTTTTTTTCTCTCGAAAGTAGAAAGTATTAGGGGAAAGTTAGAACAGGCAAAGAAGTTTCCATATGAGTTGTTCTGCAATATTGAATATTAGCTGGCGAATAATGTAGGGGATGTAAAAATCCCATATTTCAAAGTCAGAAAAATCGTTTTTGTCCACCTAGTTTTCTAAAATCGCCGACTGTGCGCCGCCAATGAAACAAGTGAACGGAACACCTTGTATACTTATAATTTATTGTATACCTATAATTTGTGTATCTATACGCACTGTTGGAAATTGCATCGTACGATTTTGATAGGCACGTGAAAAAAAACCGATTACATTGAATTAAAATTCACTTGCAAAGTGAACTAGTCAATAGAAACGTGTGTTCATTGTTTATGCGATTTGTTATGCGGGGTCGATCGCAGTCAACTGTCACTTTTGACAGTTGATGTTCTTTGCAAACCGTAGTTATTCGGAGAAATATCAAAAACCGCTCTTACAATGATTTAACTTGGATGACGGAGTTAGATATTACAAAGGTAATATCAAAATTCAAGCCTACACCTGAGTGGGAGAATGTCGTGTGCGAGCTTGGTCTGCTTTCGATATAAACGAAAATAATAATAAAAAAAAACAATTTAAGCCTAAGTCAGAACATGGATGTTCAATGTCAATTACATTATAGGTGGGAGATATACATCTAGCAGGCTACTGCAGTATGCTAGCGTACATTTTGATTGTCAGCTCAGTAGTTATCAGGACAGCTGTACGATAAGCAGGAGGCTGTCACTGCAAATCGTTTGTTTTTGTTCACTTGTTTCTTCGCGGCGCAGTGCAATTGTTTTCTGAGGTACCGCGATCAATAACAAATTTAAAGCGGGTTTTCAAATTTTAAGTTTAGTGACGAAAATAAGGTGAACTTAGTGTTTTGATGTTTTGTATTTTTTTTATAAAATAACTCTAATATAAAAATAATATGATTAATAATTCTGATTGTAAATTAGAATCTTCGTAATTGCCGTGACGATGCTTTTCAGGTTTATCCCTAAGAAAAACCGTTGACGCGTGACTAATTTATCAAGTTCTAGGACTTTCTTAATTGTGGGAAATACTGAGTTAAGCTAATTTTGTCGAGGACGTAAAATTTAACTAATGGCCCGTATAAAACTTTAATTAACGAACTTAGACCGATCGGCTTAATTGCAAAATGGTGTTTACTTCTTTCCATTTTCTCCTCATTCCTACGACCTTTTCAAGAGCAACAATTGACTTTATACTAAAAGAGAATTACAACCAGCTGCCGTTTCTTCGACTTTATAAACAATTTAACCTACTTCACAAAGATTACGTCACGATCAGGTGTTCCTATGAAACTTGCTGAAAGCCCAGTGGGTTTATTCTGCGCATTTGAGTTTTTTAAAATCAAATTTTTAGGCCTAGATTACTTAATTGCTGGATAAATCAGACGCAACTCTTTAATCCTTGATATCAGGTAAAATTAGGAATCTATACAAAATTGTTTACTTTTGTTAATCTTTTTTTGCGTCATCAACCTATTTCGTAAACCTCAGGATAAATATTTTTTTGTTTCATTGTTTTCGCTAAATTTGCTTTTGATAAAAGATTATTTTGAGCATAAAAAATTTGGGAAGCGCAATCGGTTTTTTTAAAATTTTAAGTAGTTAATTGCAGTTATTATTTAAGAGTTCTTAATCAATAGATTAGATT
>JAWQRJ010005351.1:0-10312 GCA_033557515.1 Diorygopyx duplodentatus
ATATTCAATATACGGAATGTAACCCGAAGTTGCTTTAAATTTTAACATAGAATTCAAAAATGCAATAAAATACAGGGTGTTCCGTTAGAAATAAGCAAGTTGAGTACCACTTCCGGTATAACCGGAAATGATGAAAAGTTGAAAATATTTTAGTTAAGACTGCCGTACCCAAAAACCAATAATCCCAAACTTTCAATGTACTAATTTACCTGATTCTTCATATCTCTCTAGTGTACGCTCATCGTGTTGGACCCTGTGTAAGAAAGGTATTTGACAATTTAGAATTGGTTTGACATCCCAGTGAAGAATGTGTGGCAGTTGGATTACAGTTGGATTGTCATTGTATTGACATCTCCAAACAATTGACTGACCTGCAAGTCAATATATCATGTTGCATAACATATGATCAAATTAAAGTTTCATTCACACACAAAGTAACTGGTGACGGTGACTATTTAAGTTTCTTGAATCAGTAGCTTGATTCGAACTGATCAACCAGCATACTGAATTGAAAAAACTGCCAGTTGTAGTAACTATCAGATGATATCGAAGAGATATCATCTGATTGCTCAGTTCAACTTGCAACTGGTTGCCACCATATTATCACTTTACAGTTCTTAATGACCTTCGAACTTTTCAGGAACTTTTGGTACCTCGGGGTATACGCAAAGTGCAAATACGTTGTTATCAGCCGTACTGAAAATCCGTTAATCACTCCGGGGACTATCTGCCTCGCTTATCTGCACCGTTTCCCAACCAGATTGCAATCTGCAGCAAATTAGCGTGGAAGATTCGCGGCGATTTATGAAGCCAATATGTCTTGAAAATAAGATTTACGCGCTCCGAACTGGGTTACTTGCGGTTGGATCCGCTCGGAGCAATTTACTCGCCTCGGATTCGGGCGACAATTCGGCTAAATTGCCGTTTTATTTCTGTCTTGACCCCCATTCTGGAAGGTTCCGTTGGCCAGCACGCTCGCAAGAACTGCTGCGTGGTGCTTGTTACTTTGTACGTTGGTGAGTTTGTTAGAAATAGAAATGATGAGTATAAATCATTTGATGGCTAACTAATTTTCACACGTACACAATATATTATCCAAGGTAGATGGGGCTTAGACACACTCCGCGAACCCCAGCAAACTGCGCGCTCTGCGCACCTTTGATAGATTGCACCTCAGTTCGTCTCCTCATTTGCATCCGTTAATGGGGCCCTTCGCCACATATATCTTAACGTTTGAATGAACTAAATGCTGCAGCGAGACGTTTAAATGCGAGAGAAGTATATACTATTGGCCAAAAGTTCCGAATTAACAGTAATGATGTCCTGAATGTTGGACTAAATAAATGCTGAAGATGTCGATAATTTGACATTATTCATTTTACAGCACCAAACTTAATCACAGAATCACTGTAAGTAAAAAAAAACACTACAGGAAATGTTTTATGTCATTCATTTTGAAGTGAAAGGTAACCAGTTATTCATACCGACAACGTACATGTTGAAGAAAGCTGACCCGTATGTTAAATTAGATGAATTCTCCGAACTTTTCTCCGCAGAGCGAAATAACGAAAACAATTCACCGTGTGTAACAGATGTAGATAACAGAGGAGGACAATGCACACGTCTCCTTAGAGTACGGATGGTTTCCTGGCGCTCTACTCGCTAGACAGCGCTGGCAGCATGCGTGCACTCGACAAGATGAATTGGTCGGCGTCGCATGTTCCGCGAAACAGTGCAGAATGTAAAAGGGTATTAACACTTTAAGCGTGTTCAACGTCTAATACGTGATGTATTGAGAACTTCGAAATAAAAAGAAAATGAACATCGCACGCTGAACAAGGCGGGAGGGGAATAGAACGCAGGCAAGGAAGACAAGATATTGAAATAACATCATCGCGTCGCCGCCTTGGATGTTTGAGATTGGAACCTTCTGCTTTATAATTATTGTTATCGACGGCTATAGGAAGGAGATTTTTGAACCAACAGTGGGCTTCGACGAAGAAGTTAATGACTGATATTTAGGTCTTGGGCAAGCTGTAAATTACTATAATTTGCATCACCAGCGATGTCTGGTTTTCAAACGGACCTGAGCTACCGAAAGAAACGAACTAGGTTATTTATAGCAAGATTAAGGTTGCGTATCATAGTAACATGTATGAAATAATCAAGTTTAACTGTTTGAATCACCCTGTATAACACAACCCATCATTAATCTTCACTGACAGTTTAGTCTTTAAACTATTTAAACACTCCGACTCCTTTACATATTTATATCTAGATAGCTCTGGCGGTAATATAAATGTAAATGCGTTTAAGACAGTGGTTATTTTAGCGACGAACAATTACAGATAGTCGGTATTAAGCATTCTTAATACAGACACAATGTGTATGCAAAGGAGGGTGCTTCCTTTAAATTCTATATCGACTGTTTTTATCATCAGGGGTAGAGCCTGCTGGTATCTACCGAAAGGAAAGATGCAAAAAGTAGATAACGGTACCAGTATAAAAGGTGCAGTTCGTGCTGTATCTGCGATGCAGATCTGATGGAGATTGCTACTTTGGCGAAATTGCTTGGTTACGTTTATTATAGGGTACGGTGAAAATTAGTCGGTTGTGGATATAATAAAGATTGAAAGCGTTCTGTTCTGTTTATGGATTATTGAAATATACCACTTCTTCCTTTCTGGAATATATTAATACTCCGCTTCCTGTATCTGTGTATATAAACAATTTGCAGTTAATATTTAAAATAAGTGTGAATATTCAGAGGTACTACATCAAAAAAATGGGAGGTGTAAACTAGACTACAATAATTTAAATTAAATATCGTCGAAAATAAATTAAATATCGGAGCATGAATTCCCGTCGCATTTTTGATCGATATATATTTGCCCAAATTCGCACCGTTTAGAGAAGGTCATACAACTAACATTATTTAAAATTATTTGCTTTTTGTTTATATTCTGTAATTATCGACTATAGTTACATTGTTACGCTTGTTACATATTACATGCTACGCTTGTTACTATTTGCATAATGTCATCGTTCTACGATAAGATTAAAATTTTACGTTTACAATTAAATACGACATGAGTTTTAGCCAAGGTTTGCTCAGTAAATGTTAACTTTTGTTGAAAACTGTGAATACACTTTTTGGTTTGAATAGCTTTCAAAAATGCACTAGAGATCGTAAATTCGGCAACAATTACAAACGAAGTCGTTAACTTGCACAAAAACTATTAATAATAATGCACATAATGTTTGTTTTAATTATTTAATATAACACATAAAATGCATATATGTAGATTGGCAATGATAAATCAATTTCAATCCTACGATTTAGAAACTCAATCATGAAGAAAAATTCAGTATCTTGGTTGATCATACCAAATACTGGTTGTCGCAATATTATCCACAACTGTAGTCTTCATTATTATTAAAATTTCTATTATTATAAGGTAATTTACAGGGTATTGTCCATCAGATCACTGTACTATTACAGGAAACTAGACTATCTTTTTATGAAATCTTGTTCTAAACAGTTCAAAATGTCAATTACATCGGACGTTGCTTCACCAATGTTAACTTCAGAAAGAATACAGTTATATTAAACCATCTCTTTGGTTTCAGTCAGTTCTACACAAAGCAACTCAGTTTTATTAGGCACCCCTCTTTTATTTGCTTTTTGCACACATGCTGGTTTAAAATAGACCTCATGTACACGTTTACAGTTATTTAAAACATTCCAGTGAATAAATTTAAACTTCCATGACATTTAAGGGAACGTCAATCTATAAATATAATCCCAAACTTGAAGATGGTAAATAAACTTTTAAAAAATTGCCACCAAAACTCAGTATATTGTTAAATGAAAAAATTTATAACAAATGCTATTAGTAAAACGCGTCGCATCTAATAATAAGCGTAAGTATCACTTATTATTAGTTTATTATTGTAAATGCCGTACAAATTTAAATTACTTTGAGATTATTTCTTTATTAATTTAAATAATAATTAAGCCACACCATTGATTCACTCACACGACTTTCTCTTACCTAACCCCCCCGACCTTCTCTAAACGGTGCGACTTTGGGCAAATATATGTTAATAAAGTCGATAAAATATTCGACGAGAAATTCAAAAATAAATTAATATCTATTCTTTCGGTTTCGATTAAACAATTCATATTCTGATTAACTCTTTTAATAAACGCCAATGGATTATTTAGTGTCAGAAATGTCAGAAATGTTCAGGTGACAAAAACACCTTTAATTTTTGAAATATTAATTTTTGGTCTCGGAAATCTCAAAAATTATTAAGTTTGCGTTAAAGTATGTTTAATAAGAAATATTGAACATTTTTCGCAGAATCCAAATATTGAATAAAGTGTATGTTGTGTTGTTACATTTAAAAATAACACATTTGATTTATTATGACTTCTGAGAACATTGAATAATCTGCTTATTTGAATTTGTTTTTTTCTAACCATTAATGTGTTATTTTCATATGTAAACGTGTACATATATTACATAAGGAAGGGCAAGGCTAGTTAGGGGTACTCACACTAATTTCATATTTGAAATTTGCAGCCTAAGCAGTAAAAACAGTGTATGAGTATAGGTTGAGGAAACAAAATCTCGTTGTTCAGTGCATTTGATTCCGAAATCCGAATTGATAATATTCTGTGTAGAGTTAAGAACTTGCAATTTCTGGATGATTGTTCCTTTCTAAGAAGAAAATAAATACGATTTCAATCACAATTTTACTTGAAACATGTAAACATAAAAAAGACAAATCAGCTGTAATGCTTATACATTTTTGGTATTTAAATGGTTATTTTTAATTAATTAATTTAAAAATTAATCATTATTTTTTGTAATTAGGCTAGTTCAAAAATCAAGAAGAAAAGGATTTAATTTAAATTAAAAGCAGCAAAAAAATATGTAAACTTATCTTAAGCGGTGTAAAATTGTGTTCTTCTTTCTTCGGACCCTTTAAAGCAGGAACTGGACAGGAACGGTTGGAATTTAAATTTTCAGGAGCAGAGGAAAGCTAGATTTTGCTCCAACGAAGGTTTTGTTTGGACTTAAAAAAGGAAAAAAGTTCTTTTTTCATATTTGGGCTGTGTTGTCATAGCAACGAGTTTCCTTGATTATTAGATTTTGGTGTATTGTAATTTTTATTTGAATTTTTTTTTCATGAAACGAATAATAAGAGAGCTAATAACCTTCTCTATTGAACAAACGTATTTTTCTTGTAAAAAAAAAAATTGAAAACCTCCTAAACGGTGCGACTTTGACCAAGTGTATGTTTACTAAAATCGACCATAAATTCGACAAGGAACTCAAAAATGTAGAGGAAAAGGTCAAAAGTCGGGACCACAGTTTGTTTTTAGCTGTATTTTAAAAAATTTAAGTTATTTGTACTTGTATTACAACAAAATCCGCTCTTGGTTATGTTTTCTATTATACAGCAGCGTTCAATTAAAGTTATAACTAATCATATTTTTCTATTAATTCTTTTTCTTCTGAAAAGTGACAAAGGTGGTTTATGAATAAAAGCTTGCCTACCAAGAGTAAGCGTAAAATCACATAAAAATAGAAATTATTGTATTTTAACATCTTATCATATACTATTAGGAACATAGCAACCACAAAAAGAAGAAATGGAAATTATTGACAGTTAAAAGACCAGTTAATCATCCGTTAATTAGTGAAGTCGTTGACTTCAATAATAACGATTTCCGGGTCATTACTTGTGCACTCTTCGTGTACCCACAACTAACACTCAACACAATGTGTTAAGTATCCATGTCTCATTTCTACAGTCCGATGAAAACTTCCCTTCTCAAAACAAGCTTCTGCATCATCTTTAGTTGGAGTTTTTCCTTGTGGAATATCTAGATCGTAATCCCCGCTATCAATCAAAGAAATATTTTCGTTATCTCAACTTTCTTCTTCCTCCTGATTCTCTTCCTCTTCTCTGTTAAATTTATATTATCTCTTTAAATCAGGCTCCTCCTTCCTTTCCCATACCCTCTTCCTCCGCTTTTCTTAGAAACCCCTCCCTTTGCATTTCCACCTCCTCGTCCTTTGGCTGGCTGAAGTTTCTTCTTCTTCATTCTCTCTAATGACTGAATAAGGTCTTTTTTGAAAGGCGCAGACGTTATTACAGCAGATGTCGTTGCCTTCTGACCTCTTGCAGAGGTTCTTTTCTGAACTATGGGTACCAGGTTAATGTCCATTGGTCCCACCTCTGGATTGTCTGGGACGGTCGAAGAATCAGGCTGTACAAACATTGGAGGTTGTGGTGTGATAGTACTTGCACAAACCTCTATCATATCTACCTCCACAGGATCATGAGGTTCTTCCCAGTGTTCAACCTCCCGTGAGGCAGCAATAAAATTTAAATATTCGAAAATATCCTTGTTGACAGTTTAATCTCTGCTCTCTGACATTTTACGTAAGCCTTTTCAAACAGCTCCATGACATCGTAAGTGGAGACAGGCCTCTGGTTTTCCATCATCCACACGTGAACCTCTTCGCTGTAATGCGCTTTGAGGGGAGCCATGATGGTTCTAGGGGTTGCATTTTATGGGAGGGGTGAGGTGGCAGAGAAATTATTGGGTCATGGTTTTCTCTTGCCGTGTGTATCACTTTTATATTCCGAATGCGGCTGCAATGCCCATCTAGTATGAGCAGATCACAAGATCCTCTTCGGTTGGTTTTGTCCGATGAATGAAACTCTCAAACCATTTAGTGAATATGTGGGACTGGACCCATCCAGAGGGATGTACAGGAGGATCGCTCCAAGAGGCATCCCTCTTTCCAGAGCTACGTTCATATTAGTCTAAGGAAATAACATAGCGGAGGGATGAAAATTTCCTGATGCACTTGTAGAAACTATGACAGTAATCTAGAAGCCTCTCTCAACAGAAGTGATAGCTCCACAATATGCCTTTTTCCTCACGGTCAGACCACTTGAGCAAATGCAGTCTGAACGATTAAGAGGCCTGCTTCGTTCTAAATTCGGTCATGTGTGCACTCCTTCTTCTCTAATTCTTGTACGCAGTCATGAAACTTGGATATCATGGTGAAAAAAGATGAAGAAAGGTTTATAGAAGTGATATACCAAATTTATGGAACAAAAACAAGGTATAACATTAACGAAAGTTACAAACTACACAGGAAAATTGGCAAATGCGCGGAATAGAAGAAATTTCCTGTTGACGTGCAAGAATGACAGTTTAATGACATGCGTCAAAATATCAGATAAAAAATTCGCAGAATATCGGAAGGACCGGCAGTTTGACAACATAATAGAAAAATTGTATTTACGTAAGATACGTTTAAAGAGTTTCAACAAGAATTAAACACATACATACTGTAAAGATGAAAATCGCCAATAACAACACGAAACTAGAAGAAACATTAAATGACATTGAATACGAAATCTACATACCATTTAAAAATAATACACCGGGTGTGAGAAAACTCTGGAAACGGTCAAATATCTCGAAACCGAGATGTTTTTGAGAAAAATGTTTCGAACCAAAGTTGTAGAGTTTTAAAGGTTCTGTTCAATGATCATATCCGTTTGTCCTTGAGTGGAGGGATGAAGGCGAGGTGAAGGTCAACGTGATTTTTTTTTAAATGGATTACCCCTTTTTTATTACACAGTGTTAAAGATGAGAGCGAGGCGTTTCCAAAACACTACTAGATGACCTGTTTTTGTTGAAAATTGTCTGAGTTATGAGCCAGACATAAAAAGCCTAGCCTTTTAAAATCTTTATTTAAATGTTTATTTAAAATCTAATAAAGCAGACGGAAGACAATTCAGTAAAAACCCGTCTACACACACATACACACACAGACAGAGAGAGTTTGGAGTCGTTAAATACTGTGGAAGTGACGAACCACGGGGTCCTGATCTCTGCTCTGACACACACCCACGCACACACACAGGGATGTAAAGTCCGACCATGCAACGCGCGGTCGGTACCCACGCGGTACATCCTGGATAATCCTAATGCTGGCGGCACGGCATCGTAAATTCTAAAGCTCATAACTCAGAAAATTCTCAACAAAAACAGTCATCAGGTAGTGCTTTGGAAACGCCTCGCCCTCATCTATAACACTGTGTAATAAAAAGAGGGGTGTTCCATTTAAAAAAATCACGTTGGCCTTGACCTCGCCTTCACCTCTCCACTCAAGGACAAGCGGATACGGTCATTGAATAGAACTTTTAAAACTCTACAACTTTCGTTCGAAACATTTTTCTCAAAAACATCTCGTTTTCGAGATATTTGACCGTTTCCAGACTTTTCTCACACCCGGTATACAACAAACAATTTATAAATATAAAAAACAAACACTGTAAAAAAATTATAAATCTTAGGAAACAACAACACAATGAATACGAAACTAACAAACAATGGATAAAAAATTGCACCGACCTTGGCATTCTTGATAATATAGAATATTGTTGAAGTCTATGACCAAAATTTAATTTTCTTACTACTAATCACATTAGAGATGTCTTTCATACAATAAAGAATGTTGAAAATTTAATAACTGCATCCAAAATCAAATTACAGATAATGTAGTAAAAAAACATGAAAAATGTTTTTTTGTCAAACAAACGCAACATACAAGACAATGTCAAAAACAAATTTTACGACAAAATCCAAAAGGAAGCACAACAGTACATAAAAACAATCCCAACCTATCATAACTAAGGCCGACAAAGGACAAAAAACAGTAATACTAAACAAAGAAGACCACATAAAAACAAGAGTACCTTAACGATGAAAATACCATAAAATTATTATTAGAAATCCAACAACAAGGATAGAAAAAGAGTGTAATCAATTAGTAACAAAGTGGCTAATCAATTGAAAATCAATGAAGATTCAAAAAATTCTAAACCACCCAGAATTTATTTCCTACCTAAAATTCACAAAAAAAACATACCGTTTATACCAATAAGTGCGATAGATGCACCAACATACAAACTGTCTAAATTTTTATCAAACATATTTGCAAAAAGTATAGGTAATAAACCACACTCAATTAAAAACTCCTAAAAATTCCTCTCCTATATAAATATATGGATGTGCTATGGATATTCCCTTGTCAGTAACAATAGCCAACCTGACCATGGAATATGTAGAAGACATATGTTTAGAAAAAATAAAAGAAAGAAAAACCAACGACATCTCGTTTATTTTAGATACGTTGACGACATTTTAACTACATGTCACCAACCATATTTAAATAAATTATATGAAACATTCCATTAGGGGAATACGAATCTAATAAAAAACGTGAAATCATGCAGAGGCGCAGACATAAGCACGGATCATTTTTTGGTCAGAATAGATTTAAAAATGGGAAGGCAACGGAAAGAGAAGATAAGACGAAAACAGATGAAGAATTACAATATGGAGGATTTGAGGAGGACAGAGGTTCAGGAAGGATACGAAAAGGAAATATATGACATTTACCAAAGTGGGAACCAGATGGAGATAGAGAGGAGAAATATCGAAGTGGAATGGAAGAAGATAGAAGCAGCTGTAGTGGAAGCCACGAGGAAGAAAATCCCAGTTAAAGAGAGTAAA
Source organism: Diorygopyx duplodentatus (assembly GCA_033557515.1). Classification (NCBI taxonomy): domain Eukaryota; kingdom Metazoa; phylum Arthropoda; class Insecta; order Coleoptera; family Scarabaeidae; genus Diorygopyx; species Diorygopyx duplodentatus. The sequence goes on from JAWQRJ010005351.1 coordinate 9,620, forward strand.
AACAAACAAAATTGGTGGGACGAATGTATAAGAGAGACAGAGAGAAGGAACGAGCTGAGAATGAGAGCAGTAAGATCACAGAGAGAAGATGACTGGGAGGCGTACAGGGAACAAAGAAGAAGGGCAAAGGGGACATATAGACACAAAAAAAGAGCCAAGAAGGAGCAGGAAGCAAGAGAAATAGAGGCATATTACAAAAGGAAGGAAATTAGAAATTTTTATAGGGAGGTCAAGAAAGGGAAAGAAGGGCATGATCAGATGATATGTATTAGGGATAAGGAAGTCAATATGTTGGGTGAAGGCACGAAAATAATGGAAAGATGGAAACAATACTTTAACGAGCTGCTGAATGAAAGCCTAAACGAGAAGGAGGACCTGGATGAGGGAGGTGGAACGGCGGTGGAGAATACAGTGAGGGACCCAACAAGAGATGAGATGGAGGAGATATCAGGGAAGCTAAAAAACAACAATAGCCCCGGAAAAAATGGGATAACTGCGGGAAATATAAAATACGCGGGGAGTTTCTCCTAAAGGAGAAAATATTTGACCTCATATAAAATATAAAAATTATCTATATTAAAATATAGAAATGCAATGGAATGTGCAAGTTACAGAGGTATATCCCTGCTGGATGTAACCTATAAGATAATGGCAACGCTGATAAAAACAAGGATGGAACCAATAGTAGAGGCT
>JAWQRJ010005352.1:0-10312 GCA_033557515.1 Diorygopyx duplodentatus
TATATTTTATCTTATATATATATATATATATATATATATATATATGCATTTGGGAAGGCGACAAGGATTTATGGCTTATAAGTTATCCACGTGAAGATCAATGCGGATTAAGTTTCAACAAGGAATGTTATTAATACCACGGATGATAAATAACTATAGATAAGCACTAAAGCCACTGCTTGTCCCGATAATTTTTTTTTAGTTCGATGTCAGATTGAATACGTTTAAAAATATATAATGGACTATAATGCATAAATTGATCTAAGAGATTAAAGATATTATTATATTTAGATAAGCTCATTAGTTAGGACATAATTTTTGAACACTGGGTTTTAGGGATTCCCGAAAGATACTGAATTTCCCTCAGGGAGATTTTTGGGTTAGCATTTATTGCCGCCAACACATATATTCCAGATTCTTCTCTATTTCTTGTATTTTCTTACCAAATAAAAATTTTCAAAGTTGAAATAAATAGGGAGGTGGGGGTTGTTGCTAGTAAACAATAATTGTAAGAAGAAAACTATTGTCGCTATCCTTTATACTACTAAAACAGTTAAATATTTATCCTAACTTTTTTCTCATATGTCTTACAGTTTTGGAGATATTAAAGCAAATAGCGAAGGGTTGTGTTGCCGATAGAGCGCTCCATCTCCCGAAAACGGGCGATTCCGCAGCTAAAAAGGTTGCCGTTGTTCTTACACCACATCAATCTATAAACCCACCAACTTTCATTTAAATCGGTGAGACACACTTACCTGTGTTCCCTTGTTAGACTCTTAAAGACATAAATACTAAAGTATTAAAACAGTTCTTAAATGCAAAATAAATGAAGTGTGCGTAATTTAACTTCAACAGTCTTTAATAAAATCAGGAAAAGGGAATTAAGATAAAGTTAGGGCCGTGAACAAATATTTTTGTTATCGTCCAATTTCGTATCTAAACTTTCACAATAAGTTACACTGGAAGAGATGTTTTCCAAATAAAGTTAGGGGTCGCTGAAACCCCGAGGAAAAGGGCGAGGAGAAACAGCGAAGGGACAGAGGGGTTATTTTGATTTTCATGAACTGTAAAGATTTATACGGGTTCCTCTCCCCGACGACCGGGGTAAATATTTATGTGCAGGACCGAGGTAAAGCGATTTTCTGTGTTGTAAATTTACAAATACCGCCATTGACTTGTTGATACCCGCGGAATCTGTTTACTGCGGTTTTCTATTTGATTTACAAAATCTTCTCGCGATCGGAATAGAAAGAACTCGTAGAAAATAAGTATTGCAAAATATCAACTAGTATATATTAATTTTTTTAAATTACTCAAGCGCAAAATTTTGGTTGCAAGCTTTTAAAATATGCACATGCATATAGTAGTAATTTTAGTCGTAAGTACACCGGCGCCAATAACCAAGAAGGCGCAATGGTTCGCTTTGATCTTCGACACGGTTGCGAGCTCAGTCTATTTGCGTCGAAACGCCAGCGTCTAGTTTTCTTCCCTTCTTTCACTTCTCGCCAATTACGGTTTGCTTTTGACGCAATTTCCATCGTTCAAAGCCTACCTACGTTGGCACGTACCGGAGCAATCTAACCTTACAGAATGTAGCTGAAACAATGAGCTTCATAACTAAGCCCACATAATATAGTTTGTTCAATTTTGCAGTATCAATTTGCTAACGTAGAGAAATAGCATTGCAGTGATGTTGTAATTCAAGTTGATGTAATTTAAGTTTGACGTACGTTCAACGTACTGTGAAGGAATTATATTACTGTAAGAAGTTATGAGAATGTTCTATATTTTCACTGGTTCATCATATGAAATTAAAGACATTAAATGAATTCAACCATTTTTATCAATGATGTTTTAAAAACCCTTTGCTAGATTTTTGACTTATATTTTAATTATTGCAAATAATACGCGAAAATGGAAGAAATATGGCTCCTCCAATCCATGTTTTTTCACTAATTATGTTTCACTAACTTGTTGGTAAAATAAATAAGCATGCAATTTTGTAATGGGCAGCAGGACAAGTGTCTATTTTTTTATTTGAAACGTAAGCTTTTGCGTTCTCTTTTTATTGATATACTTTGCTTCCACTGGGTAACTTTGAAACTTCGGATTCTGTTATGAACGTAACAATTTGAACTTTTTTATGAAATGCTTAATTTTTGCCATGTTTGTGTATTCCGGAATTATTGAAGCTTGCAACACAATTGACCTATTCTATGAATACTGAATACTTAATGCGTGAAACAATGAACGGTTTACCTAAAAAAAACAATGAAAATATTTTAACCAGTGGTGTTGTAAAAATGCCCTTTTCATTTGTTTGGTATTTTAAAATAAATGTTCCCCACTAAATTTTCTATTCCCATTGTAGTGCATTTTAATTACTACCGTTTTGTTATATTTTTTTCGGCTCCCCACAAAGCTTTTGCTTCACAGTGGCTGCTTTCATTGCTTTCGGTTCGCAAACAACTGGAACGTTTCAATTGGAATCTCTTAATTTACATTCAGCTAACGATCGAAGGTCGCCCTGTTGTCGCTTCTTGGCTCCCTCGTTTCCTTTTTGACCCTTAGAGAAACGTTGGCGGAGTTAACTACACATTTTTTGCGCTTGCCGGGACGAGAGGTAAGTTTCAAAGGCTTTGCCTGCACCATCAATCATATCCCCAGGGGGGATAAAAAACAAATTAATTAAAAAGGGGATCGATCGGCCGCCGACAATGACCTGATTGATTGCAAGCGACACCTTGCGGCCTATTCGTCATCCAGGAGCCTGTGGTGAGAATGGCAAATCGATTTTTATCAAGGCATAAAGTTAATAAGTTATAGCTATATTTTAAACGATGCAGCACTAATGAATCAAATACCTTCTAACAATCTCCAGTACATTTTCTATCAATCTTAACAGCTTAAGATTAAACTTGATCTCACCTCGATAAATTTTCATCCGGTACGGACAAATTGGACTATCATTAGTTAGACCGACCCCCCAAATAACTACTCCAAATCCCAATCTCTCATCTCGCTAACGGCCCGAATTCAGATGTTTGGTCGAAATTTATCGGGGTAGCCGAATTTGCAATCGGAGCAATTTAGGAGCGTGTTTGTGATACAGGGGGCCAGACATTGAAGGGATGAGCCCGATCCTAATCAGGCCACTTCGCCCGCCTAATGACGGCTAGCAGGGGCTGGTGAGCCAGTCTGCCCCTGCAGTAGCCACGCCCAGACTTACTGCAGGAATTTCAATCTTAAGCTCAAAGGCGGTAAACCGCCGCGAAAACTCGACGTCTATCCCGTAACGGTAGCAATACAACTACTCTAATCAAAGGATGAATGCAAATGCTTCAAGTGTGGAAGTCTATGAAAGATATTGCTCGAATTTCAATCATCTGAAATATTTTAATTGAGATCCTATTTGTTAGGTACAATTGACTTTGTAAAGAAATTTTGTGAAAGTAATTGCATTAAATACCGAATACGAATCTTTAAGTACAAAATCTAATTATTATAACAAACAAATATACATAGTAGGCAGTATTTCTAAGAACAAACAAGCAAACTAGTGAAAGTACAGAAAAAAGTGGGATATATATAAATTAGTATGTGGGGTGTGTGAGGCTTACTACATAGGACAATCTGTAAGAAGTATAAATACAAGGTTGGAAGAACATTTAAAAATGAATAGTTCAACAATCATAAAATTACCACAGATGCAATTATCACCTGTTCGCCTTCAGAATTGCACACTAAACTTTATTCGTACATGAGATATTTTATTATCAGGTAAATTCGAATAAATTAATCAAATGGTTGTTATGACGAAATTCGTCACTTTTTCTAAATAAAGGCTTTTCTTAAAACAACTTAACGCATGAATTATTGCAAAAGTGGGGAAAACATAAGGGATAAGCAAGTTTCAACCTTCCCAAGATAAGTTTAAACGTCTCAAACCACGAACCGTGTACACCCGGTATAGTTCGGCGTTTGCTCGTGTTGGGCTGAATATGCAGATAGATACAATTTGCGAGTGACACATTCCATTTACGACCAAGCCATAAATTCTACGCGCCAACGGCAACGCACGGCTCGCTACGATCCGACCGCCCGATAAATATGCATGAAATATGTCAACTGTGCCTGCGCTGCGTCTTCGCCCGTTCCACCAGGTGTAGTCAAAGGGCCGCAAAGGGTTCGTACTAATCGGGTAACCGCGAACTCCGGTCGCGTGTCGCCCATTTCCTTTGGGAATTTACTCGATCCGGGGCTGATTGAGCAATGCCGTTTTAATTATTACAAGTGGAAAAGTTTTCATGGAGATTAAGTACACAGGATAGTTTATAAATGGCACCGGCCGGGAAGTTTGCGTGGAGTGGGAAAGTTTCCACGAAGAGAAATGAAATTAAACGTGGAATAATTCCGTATTTTTAATGTGTGGTGGTATATATAGTTTTGTATCTCTTAAAATTAAAATTGTGTTCTTCTTCTTCCGTGGTGGTAGGAGTGTTTAGGTTTGAGTAGGCATAAGTAGACAGCAATCTTTGTACTCAAATTGATATACAAAATAATTTGGAATGCCTTCCAAAACTTCATCTTGATCGCTACTGACAATAGGAGAAGAGCTTACAGAGAGAAATGCAATATTTTTAATAACATAAGACCGTTTTATATTCATCAACCGATTTGGAAATACCTACGAAACTTCACGAAGAGAAATAGTGTCTCCCCGCTAAATCATTATTACATCAACGTTCAAACTCAAATATAATTAACGCTAGTGGGGGCAGGGTCTCTTAATTATGCAATTAGAGCGTCCAGGGCGTAATGAGCATGAAGCCAAGCCGGACCTGTGCTCCGGGCCGCGGACTTGAGTTTCAACGAACCCTAAACTAACACTTAGTTTATGGTGTTTAAACGCCCTTAGAGGGCGGAATATTTAGCGTGGTCACATTACGTTACGTGTAAGTTGAAAGTCTTAACTCGGAGGGGTAACACGTACTAAAAAAGAATTACCAGCGTATAACATCTTGTTACGACAAAAGTTTTCAACCGACCGACGATGCAATATGCATTACAAGGCATAAATTTTAGTGCCGGGAGTTTTGAAACTATATACGCAAGCGGGTAGAGAATAATTGGACAGCGTTAAAATTTATGAGAACAATGAAGTTTTATAACAACGTTGGAACCTTCGCGCTTGTTCTATACCATATTGTGTAGATCGTCTATAATTATTAAACATTATCATGAAATTATAACGAAACATAACATGAAATAATAATAATATACTTTGTCCTTTTCCACCCTGCCATATTTTATGTACGGATGACTAACTTTTGCATCTGAATGGCCCTTTAAGAGAGGAAATGTGACAAATATGCGAAGGTTGTTCTCTGGGGAAAGATGAAAGCATCAGAGGCAAGGACAAAAATGCGAAGGACACAATTTGACGGATGCCTGTCGTCCTGGAATCTCTGTTGTCCCGAATATAAACGAGATAACTGATGCCTCTGTGAGGTATGGTACTGGGAAAATGTGTTGAAGCGTCGCGTACCGTCGACAGGGGTGAGCTTTGGTGCCAGCCTAACCTCTGGAGATAAATTATATTATTCGCTACGTGACAAATGCCTCCACATTCAATTATCTTTAATTTAATAACGGGTTGACCAAAAATTGTAGTTTATTTTTCGAGATTAAATTTATGCCGAAAGAGAATCTAGCATACTGAATAGATTTTGTCATCATGATAATTATAAACGCATAATGAATATAACACAGAGGAAATATAATTTGTACGTGGAAATAAATTAGATCGTAAGAAATTTAATACATCCTGATTGAGAAATACCTAAAATAGACTAGTAGATTAATTTTATTCTAACAATTTTATTCTAAATTGTTAGAATAAAATTCACAGATTGAGCATTTAATAGATGAATTTGCAAATTTAAATATGAAACCCCCCCCATCCAGCTCAAATACATCCCCATACACGAGCGTCAATCACTCAGACAGAGCCATGGCTAAGTTTAATGGTGACCACACAACTTTACCCCTATTTAATTGAACAAGCGGAAGATTTGGTGTAAGCTTATTGTGACTTTCAAATGTACAAAATCCGATTAATAAATTTGTTTTAAAAATCATTAAAGGTAGACTATTTAGTAATGCCTCAAGGTTGATAGCTTCAAGGAAAATAGATACTTGGAATCATTTGAGATTAACTTTGCAATCTAACTACTCTGATCAAAGATCTAAAAACTGTTTGGTAACTAATATGATGAACATAACGCCACAAAAAGGAGAAACACCTTATGATCTAGGTAACAGAATTCGTTTGTCATTGAATTTACTTTTAACATCAATCAAAAATTTACCCAATGCCAAAATTTATAAGAAAATGGCCTTAGAAACATATCTTCGTTGCCTAATGAGTTATACTGACTATGGTGAACACATAGTTAATTCAAACCCACAAAGTTTAGAATTGGCTCAAGCTAAAGTTGTTGAAAGAGAAAACTGGCTACACTTATGTAAATCTTATGCAAATACAGAACAAAAACAATGATATAATAAACCATTTGAACAACAAGCACATAAATTTAACTACTATAGTCACCTCCATTACCACCAAAACCACCACAATTTAGAATTAGTATTTCCCACAACCGAATTTTAATAATTCTAACACCCGCAGATACAATTTGCAATATGACCCTTATCAACAGAGACCAATGTTCCAATGTAATTTCCAAAATTTTCCACAAAAGACCACAATTTATTCAACAATTCAATCAGCAATTTGCCCAACCAAAACATTCCTTCAGAAATTACAAACCACAACCAATGGAAATAGATGGAAATGAATACCCTGTTACAGGAACAAAAGAAAACTGAAAACCTGAAAACTTCCTTGAAAATGAATTATGTAATGAAAATTATAGTTACGAAACAAATTATGAGACAAATTACGATGGGAATAATTAATTTAATGAAGATGACGTAAATCCAGATTTTGAGTATTATAATAACCGAGAATTTTCTGAGCAAAAAAATTAAAATTTTCATGTAACAGCCTCGACTTCATCTCAGAATTAATGCATATTAATGAAAAATGTATAGCAAAATTACCTTACATATTTCTAACAGCATTAAATAATGACAAATTTTTATTAGATTCTGGTGCCGACACTTCGTTCGTAAATAGTAAATTAGTAAACGCATTTTTTTTAAAGATTATACAGTTTATTCACCCTATACTATTCAAAGAATGAAAAAAACAAACAAGACATTACTATAAAATTCAAGTTCCAAGATTTCAGATTTTTATTGAAAACCCAAATTGTATCAGTTTAATGTTTAAAACATGTATCTGTTTAATATAGCAGATATTTCAGATAGTTTCGATGGACTAATACGAGCAGATATACTTAATTGTTTGGAAGCAAAAATAGAATTTAAAGACAACATTTTAGAAACAAAACATGCAAATATTCCTTTTCAATATAATAATTCGTAATTATATACCACTGCAAACATGTAAACTCTTTAGAAATCCAGTTCAAGAATTTAGAGGAGAATTCTGGCTACCACAAAAACAATTATTATTATTATTAAACAATGTTATTATAACCGAAAGTCTTGTAAAGCTTTGTAAAGTAAATAATTTTGAGACAATATCAGAGATATGTAATTTTAATCCTTACCCAATAAAGACGACACTTGATGACACACCTTTTATAATTTAAATCAATTTAATAATATAAATCAATGTAAATTCAGAATGTGAACTAAATAATTTAAGTTAGCAAGAAATGTCCAAGAAAAATCCAATATAAAACAATTAATGAACAAACCCGTTTAGAATATCTAAATTCAGAAGAGAAGAGCATGATAAAAAATCGTTTGTTTCAGTACGCAGATATTGTCTATAATGATCAGATTATTTTAACTTTTCTTCAGAATGTAAACATAACATAAAAAAATACAAAAATATTACAAAAATAAATTAGAAATTAAGAAAATGTTTCAACAATGTATAATTGGAGAAAGCTTCTGGTGAAAAGAAATTTCGATTTAGTTATTTTAGTTTTAAGTTATTGATTACAGACACTTTAACGATAAAATGATTAAAGATAAATATCCTTTACCGCAAATTGAACAAATCTTAGATAAAGTAGGAAAAGTTACTTATTTTTCATCTCTTGAATTGGCCTCAGGATATCATCAGATACGAGTAAATGAGAATGATAAACAAAAAACTGCTTTTATTACGGACAATGAATGAATTGCACAAAATTAACCGAATGCCCTTCGGACGCTGTAATAAGACCTACCTATAGCCTATTTGTCTAGGACTCTTTCAAAGACAGAGATTAACTATTCAACTAGGGAAAAAGAACTTCTCGCTATAGTCTTTGCTTGAAAAAATGTAAACATTATATTTAGGGTTGTAGATTTATTTTGGAAAGAGATCATAAACCACTCATATGGTTGCATAATTTAAAGGACAACAATTTAACACTTCAACGATGGAAACTTTTCTTATAAGATAAACAGATAAACAGCAATCTAGTAGCAGCAAGGTTAGTAAAAGTTTTGAAAGTTCGATAAGATTCAGCTGTAATATTGTGAATGTAATATTGTGAATATCGGTTAATGTAAGTTTGCTATCAAACATGACACCTAAGTCCGTAATGGAAGTTCCGTTGTTAACATCCACGTTTCCAATTCTGTAAGTGGAAGTCAATTTGTCAATCCTACGTGTATACGTCAATCCTAATGAGACTGATACACATTCATCCGCCTTCAGCTTCAGACTGTGAGCATTGCACCAAGTAACGGTAGTGGACAAGTTTTTCTGAAGATGTTCCACATTACGAAGGTTACAGATTCGATGACAAATCTTTAAGTCATCGGCGTAAAGCACAATAGGGCAGTTCAAAGCATCCAATAGGTCGTTGATATATAAATTAAATAGTAGAGGTTCCAGGTTTGATCCTTTGGGGAACGCCAGAGGTTGAGATATAACTTGATTGGAAATCACACGCAATTCCAGAGTGAAAGAAACCAACTAGAGTGCTTGAGAGTCGGAACGATTATATCTTCGTCAGTAGGATGCGATTATGGACGCAATGGGATCAAATACTTTAGAAGCGTCGGTATATAGTGTATCGTCCAGTTTCTGTCTTATAAGTACTCTGCTCCGCCGTGTGGAGTTCATCAGAAATTCTCGAAGTTGCAATCTTACATTTGCCAAATTCTCAGGCATTGTCGGGATCAACTGGTACATCGTGCTGTGTAGGATTTATGTAATTTTGTAGGTAGTTGATATCGAGGCTTTGCTAAATTTTCTACAAACGTCGAATCTCGTTTCTATATCTCTCACAACCAGATGATTTCCATTTACGGTGGTGGTGCAATTTGAGCTTGACAGTTTCTTCTCTGAAAGTTCAGCATTGTGGACATTACTCTGATGAAGGAATAAAACAAAATGTTTCATATAATTTAAAAGTAGAATGTATATCACAAAGTTATGGTCCAGTAAATTTAGACCAAAAAAGCTTCTGGCTGGAAAGTTTTTTTGTCTTTCTTCCTTTATGTTTTTTTGGTTGCTAAACACGAATTTCAACTTTGCCACCTCGTATCTGGTCTGCTTAAAAAGTTCTAAGGGAAAACCATGAAAAAATTGTTTTTTTCGGATTTTCCCTTGCATTCGATAGAGGGTTAAGTTTTTTGGAAAAAAATATCACACAAAATTAAACTAGAGAAAATTTTCTACATTTTTCATATACAGTTTTTTTTCTAAGCTTAATAGTTTTAATATACGAGTAAAAGGAATTTTAGCGATATATTGAAAATCGGGGAAACAACTTTTACAACTTCTGAACAACATGTACAGATGAGAAACTCCAGAGTGGCCCGGAACAACACTGATATGGAGAATGGGTTCACCAAGACCAAATTGCGACTTTTTCATGGTTTTTCGCTTATAATTTTTTAAGCAGACCAGATACGAGGTGACATAGTTGAAATTCGTGATTAGCAACCCCAAGGGCATACAGAAAGAAAGAGGGAAAAAACTTCTCCAAAACATGTTTACCTATGCTCAAAGTTAGGTCTCTGGATATCGGGACATTATATCCCAAATAATATCTCAAATAATAACTCTTCTCCCCCAACAAATAAATCTACCCAGAACCAATTTAAAAATCTCACTAACGTAAACTTCGGTCAGGATGAAATCGATGTACTTAACATGAGCGACAAATACGGGGGGGGGGGGGGGGGGGGGCCCGGCCCGGGCGGAGGGGGGGAG
>JAWQRJ010005353.1:0-10312 GCA_033557515.1 Diorygopyx duplodentatus
AGTTTATTTCAACCTCGGTTTCAGTGGTTATTTCTCGTTTCCTCATGACTACTTTATTAAGAGCATAATAAAGTTTGTTTGCAGTTCCTATTTTATTATTTATTTGTCGTTCTAAATTGTTTAGAGAATTCGTAGTTGCTCCAAGGTTTTTAATATTCACTGTTTGCTGCATATTTTGGTTATCCAGAAAAATGTTAATCTGCTCCTCTTGTTTAGCAATCACAATCACTTCTATTTTATTGAAGTTAATGTTTATCCTATGTTTTTTAAATTTTCGCTCCGCATTAATATTATTGTAGATTAGAAAGGAAATACTCAACTAACTCAATAATATTTTGTTAATATTATTGAATCAATTATAATTGTTGTTATTTATATTATTTGGAAGTTAATAAATACTCCTATCTGAAAATGACTCTCCAGGCCCTGTAAATCAGATGTAGAGTTAATTGCATTCTTTTCCTTGTTAATGTAAGCCATTTCTAGGAACATTACCAAGGCTAATTTAAATCTAAACACCGTGTCCGATTATACGGACTTCTAGAAATAGAGTTCTTCATGTTGGAGAATAAGGTTTTCATAGGTTTGTGATTATATTTAGTAATCTTGCCTCCCATGACCGCACTTAATATTGATACAGCCCTCTAGTTTGAACACTTTTTATCCAATCGTTCAATCGTTTGGAATTTGTTTTATCGTCCAGGCAATGTTGATTTTCTGTATTGCTCTCAATCTTTAATATCCATCTTTTCAATACGGTTATTTTCTTCTGTGTCGTTATAATTACCCACTTCTGGTACTTATAACTTTGTTTAGTGTTTCAAAAAATACTCAAACTACTTCTACAAAATTTTATCACTATTAGTCAAAAAGTTTCCTTCTTCATCTTCTAAAACATGACTGTCCCTTTTTACCATGTCTTAATGATTTTAAGGTTTACTTGTACATAATAGTTTTTTATTTCCAACTCTTTTCATCAGAGAACATAATTTTTCTATTTTTTTACACATAATCTAATTTTTAACCTACACTATAAAACAATCAACGTTTAACCGAGATAAGAGAGAGTGAAAACCGAGATATCTTGGTAAAAATAAGATGTCCCCGATACCTTATTTAGTTCCCAAGCTGTTTCAAATTTTCTGAATCTCGAGAAACGTTAAATTTCTCAAAGGATATCATATAACTCCGAAAGCGTGGACTTTTGGACAATTGCGCAATTAATAAAGTGCCCCTTATATTTCATGAACGGTGCATAATGTTACTTTGTACAGACTCTATTTTGGGTTAGTTAATGTCCACTATCTTATCGAAAAGTTACTGCTTTCAGTAATAATATTTCCGAATCCAGTTTTAAAACCGAACTATTTGTAGCCGAACTACTTGTATAAAGTAACAATGCGGCATTGAGAAAAGTATCTGAACTGAATCTGTGTCCGAATAAACACTCATTCAGGTGGAGGAAACTAACCGATCTAAGAAATCTTACCCGGAGACAACTTTTGTACACCGCTGCTGAAAATTCGCTGTATATAAATTCAGCGCAGAGCGTGGCAGAATTTAAAATAAGGAGTGACTTTGACGCCATCCGCGACTGTACGAATTTAGAATGAATATTGTATTTGAGGAAAGATGTCACAAAGGTATATTTGAGAAAAGGACTTTTTGGTTCAGTTATAATAAACAACGAACCACTACGGACGGGATTCAGTTGTCAGCGGCTCCGCAGCGAGATAAAGAGAGTGGTACAAGGGGAGATTTATGGTTTCACCGTAAAAATATCATAAAACTATATTGAACATCGATGAATTTACGACTTGGCGTTCGTTGCCAGGTATAAAGATATATGAACACAAATAAGGCGTTCGTGGGCTTTGAACCTAAGGTATGTCGTAAAAGTATTAAATGAGATCGACTCTGAAGGGGAAATACGAAAAACGAAGATTCCCTTATATTGAGATACACGAAGTCCATAAACAGACGAAAAGATGAAAGCATTCCTGTAAGTCAGTGATGGTGTTACTGGAAGTCCACGAAGAACTTTTGGATAGCGTTTCAATGGTATTGATCGCGGAGACGTCTCAACTTTTCAATTTCTTATGTCTACAGGATAATATTCCTGTTAGCCCATTCAAATTGATCATAATGAAAGATATGAATTAAGTTTTGAAACTTTGGGAAAATGTCAGTTAAGAGGTTCTTTCTTTCCGACCCTTGTAATTACTCCTTACTGCACTTTTCAGTTTGAGTTTTGGTGGAAAATAACGAAATTTTCGAAATGATGAAGGTCGATACATCATAAAGGTAAAACAAAGTAATTTTTGTGCTTCATTATTCTAAAAACGAATCTATTATAGCATATCTGTAGTATATATTTATAACAAGGCAACAATGCGCCACATATCACGAAATTTGAGCAAAAACTAAACTATCAAAATATCTGGTTTCTGAAACACTTAATGCAATGACATTCTGTCTTATGTCATTAAGTATTTCATGTATAACTTCTGGAACTTCTTGAAACACGACCTAAATTACACAAGTCAACGACTAAGCGACGTAATGTTCAAATATAAAGTTGGATAGTTAAACGAACGTAAGTTAACGAATACTTACGCTCTTACGGTATAATAAAATAAAATATAAACAATCAAAATGAAGATGCAAACCACCAGAAGACCATCTAAAGGATAATATAGAGATAACGAAGATCCAAATTTCGAGGATAACGTCGTTCAACTAACTAAGCAATTACGAAAAAAATAATAAAACATACTTATAAATTTACTTTATTACTTTAACAATGCTCGCAAACCTAATTTTAGTTTTTTCACCCTTTTAAGTTTCAATTTTTATGTGACTTGTAAGTTTTTTTGTAAGTTCTAAGTAAGTAATATGTAAAGATTCTTCATCTGTTCTAGCGCCCCTGAGGATGGCCACGAACCGAAACATGTAGGGCAGAAATCTACTGTTTCATAAAATATATAGTTGGATAGTATACTGAGCAACTTTCTTTGATTTACAATATACATATAAGGCATTTCTAAGGCATTTCAAGGCATTTCTAATAAGAAAAATGCATTAAGTATTGTCCTAGAAGACTAGAATGTAGGTATAGCGTGCATCTGTGAGCTTTGGCGCAAAGAAGAAAACATTAAGAACATACACATTGAAGGCTGTAGCTTGGTGAGTTAATTATCCAGAAGAAAATGCGAACGTGGTGGTGTAGGAATATTTGACCGAAATAATCTAAACGATAGGGAAATTCCTGAAATTAAATCTTTCTCTGTGGAAAAAGACCGAAGTATGAGAAATAACGTTGCATAACGAATCTTAGGTTTATATAGATCATCAAGAGGAAATATGGACACATTCATGAATCACACAGAATTTTACAGGTACATTTTTTTGCTCAAATAAACATTATTATTATTATTATTTGTGGAAGACTTTACTTAATGGTTGGACACATTGTTTTATAATAATCTTCATTTATTTTGTGTAAAACCAGAGTGCTGCTGTTTTTCAGTTTGTTAACTATTTCAATTATTTCGCATCTCAACACTGCGACTGAATCTTTTAATTTTCCATATCGCTTCTTAGTGTTATCAGCATTGTTAAGAATCATTTCTTATCCTTATTTCATTTCTACGTCTACTCTCTGTAGCCTTCGAAGGTTTTTCTCCTTATTGTATTATCTGTATAGAGCACACCGTTGCTCTGTGCAGATAATGCAAAACTTGTTTGTATTAAAGTCTTTTTTTGTTATAATAGTAAATGTGTGTATTAAATCTTAAAGGTTAGCTGTCAGCTATACATGAATTAAAATTTCATCTATATCCCCCTAATAACTACCTTCAGGTTACTTGATGCTTAGCGGTTCTTTTTTAACACGTGTCAAGGTTCCCAGAGTATCAAACGGACATTACGTAATGTAGCAAGTGATAGCCGTAATAGGCTTTGGTGCCATAATGCCGCATTATAACGAGAACTGCAACCAACGTGGAACCATGGGCTAGCAACTTAATCAATTTCGCATGACGGGAAGGGCTTGCCGGAAGAAATTACGTCTGTTAGCGAGACCAGGCACTCTATTTTATAGCACTGGACGGGGCAAGATAAAAAATTGAATGCGAAGCGGAAGCGTTTAACTACAAAATGGCTTTTGCACTGCAATTACTTACCCGTAAAGTATCAAAACAATTGCCTGAAAATGTGATTAAATCGTTGCACTGCACCACGATTTTAAACTATCGCCATTTTACACTGCCTAAAGGGTTAAAACCTGTAATAGAGGGAAAATATATGATTCTGAACCACAAGTTTGAATTTCGATATATAATTCCAACAATCTACGAGTCAAGCTGTAGAAAGTTTATAACAACATAAATAATAAGGAACTGTGCACCAAATATAGAAAAATGCATTGATATCTGGAGCTAAGCTCATACTCGCCCACTGATGTGCAATTAAGGAGTGATTCCAAACTTCGTGAGTTCGAACTTTTGAAATTTAAAATACTCAGGCAAACAAACGGCATGAAAATTTAATCGATTTGTTAATCAATAAGTGACAAGTGCTTTAATTTGAATCCAGTGAATTTTTCAATTGTAATTCCGTGGAAAATAAGAGACGGAACGAAACATGGTCCTATAATTTTCTTTCCTGGTATACTTTCGCACATAAAGTTACACTATTTCTCTTGTGTTTTAAAGAAATTATCGATGACAAAGCCACGAAAACATGACGGCCGAGAACAGCAATTTTTAGCACTAAAACCTAACATAAGATAATTTTACATAATTTCTTTAAGTATCTTCATCAGACAAATCAAGAGTTGGCTTTATAAAATACTATATCACTTTTTCTAGTACTTTACTGATATTTCGCCTATCGATATTTTGTTTCCTTTGTAAGACACAATAGCTCAGACACATTATAGTACCTTCGCAATCTTTTTCAGTTTTTTCAGTTTTTGTTATTATAGTATTTTATTACTTTAGACATGCAATAGTTTTCACATTTGCAGTGTGGAAACCTTAACAGATTGCGAATCTACTAAAAGCACAACGTCTAAAAGAAAACATCAAATAGCGCATGGATGCCTTCACCGCTACCGGGCATCTGTAAAGTTATTAAGGCAAGTCTGATAAAAAATTGTATTTAACCGGTGGGGTCGGTGATTAAATATCCTTCGCGTGGCTCATTTTCCGGTTTCAATTTCTGAAATAGATCTCATAATCCGCTGCACTGCGTCGGTGGAAATTTTAATATTCCCCAAGCGTAATCTTTAAGCAGCTCCGGCGGTATTTATAACGGGCAACTTGGAAATATAAAAAATTCTCCAACAAAACCGAATTACAGGGTTCGTAAATTTGATATTTTCTATTTTATATTTGTGATGTCTATCCTTGCTAACACTGGCTTGCAAATAAGAAGATTTGAAATGGAATTATCTCACTTTACTAAATTTAAAATCCATCGGTATAAGGTGAGGTGGCCATCTCACCGATCCATCACACCTGATCCAGTTGTTTCCCAAATGTGTCTCTTTAACTATGCAAATATACATCAATAAAAGAACCAGTTGTATTTTCACTTTGCCTTACATAAAGGTAAAAGACAAAGTATTTGTATTCGGCGAAAAAAGGTTAGATTTTGATACATCTTAACGATTTAAGCCATTCTAAGACTAAACGTAACCTGTGTTCAACACTTACCTTACACCTATGTTCATTCATTTTAGGAAAAGGTTCCTTAAAATCAGGGTAATGCTCATCAAGTTGGTATATGGTATGTTTATTTGCTCGAAATGCTTAAAATTTTCTTACCTATCTGTGTACAGCAAACATTGGTTTTTATGTTGTTCACTCTCACTTACATATCAAATTAAAATTTTATATAACTTTGAAACCTGTCAATTGCAATCCACTCCATTTGTATCATTTGTTCCATAATTCTCCTCGTTTTCTTATATTAACAAATGTCTATATTAAACTGTTGATTTATGTCTTGTAGATCTTTTTCGAGATTCTGCCTGCACTTAAGGCAATAAAGCTATAAATAAAGGGTCAATTTTCTAGGCGGTGAGAATATCGAATATTTAGGATGAATGAAATTTATGACTTTATTGCCCTTTATTTATGGCTTTATTGCCTTAACTGCAGACAGTGTAATGCAATTAGTACCTGCCGTGTGCTAATATCTTGAAATAGCTACACAACAGTTTGTATTTGCAGTTATAATTCCGTAATTGGATTGTCGGAATTTCTATACATAGGTATATATACTTATATAATTAATAATATATAATTAAGTACGATAAAAATGTTCGCTCTTTTTGACAGTGTCCTGAGTTATCGCCCTTCTATTATCGTATGCCTTTATTATATATCATGTTCTTATTATTCCCTTCAATGCATACAGGCTCCGATTTCGCTCCATTATACGACACATTATTTCTCTTCTTATCCCTGGTTTCCTGTGGAATTATGTTGCCAAATATTAAAAAAACTCTACCTCTTCAAATCTGTACTCATCCCTTTTTGTTATTTCTAAGTCTCTTCATTTATTTGCAATCCCATATCTTCTGTCTGTTCCACCAAATTTGTTATTGTTCTCTGTAGTTCTTTCTTGTTTGTTGTCATTATTGTTAACATGAAGTTCTGATGCTTCATGTGGTATGTTAGATCGGATGTATTTAGCTTTGCCTGTCTCATCACATACACCAAAGAAGCAGTTGAACAAACCTACTGACAGTGGGTCACCTTGTCTTAATCCTTCTTCCACCTCAAAACTACCGCTCAGCCTTCCTTCCATTTTCACTTTATTATTTGTTTCTCTTAATGTTAGCCTTATTATGTTTATTCATTTTTCGTGAATTCACAGTTTTTTTAGTGGTTTATATAGTTATTTCCTTTTTATGATATTGTATCCATTTTTCAAACCTCCGAAAGTCCTGTATCTCTCTAAGTGTATAGATCTGTTCTATTACTGACCTTGCTGGTCGGAACCCGACTCGATTTCTCCTATTTATTCGATATTCTCCTATTCAATAACGGAATAGAAGAAAATAGAAAGAGATAGAAAGGAGTTGAAGGTGATTGTTAAGAAATGGGCCTAAATGGCCTGTAAACGCTATATGTATGTTAATACACGACTTTTTAACAGATAGTTTGTCTAAAGTTGATGTATATAATACAACACTTTTTCCCTAACAATTATTCTTAAAAAAAAATTATTATAAATTTAAATCAATATTGAATATAAACTAAACATATTACTTGAATAAATATTTTAAATAAATATTATACTAATATGTATAACATAATGTGGTTAATACACGTGACAATACAAGTTATGATTCACTTTAGTTGGACATAAAAGTTTTCAAAAAACCTGTGATCATATTAAACAATTTTATTTTTTGGATAATATGATATTACTTCTAAAACAGATTTTAGAAGTAACAAATCTCCCATGGTTACTACATCTTCAAAATTTTCGCAAATAGCGATAGACACCGTTGGCCTTTTACCCGAAAATAAAACGGACAATAGATTTATTTTAACGTTGCAATAACAACTCATCAAACAAATATTGTTGCCGTTTATTTTCGTAAATTTTGTGCTCAATTTGATTTCCCTTCTAGTGGCGTATTATCAGATTAAAGCACTGAATTTAACTCATAGATTTTAAGAGAAATTAATAAATTAATGTGCGTTGAACAAAAATTTTCATGTCCCTATCATCCATAATCTAATGGTGCATTAGAGATAACATTCCTCAATTCCTCATGCTTAAGGATTATATTAAATACTGTGTAAATAAAACTCAAAATAATTGGGTTTTTGAATTTAGCTACATATTCTTATAACACTGGAATTCATAAATCAACTCAAATGACTCCTTATAAATTAGTGTTTGGTCAGAAAGCTAAAATTCCATATTTTTTAATAATTCTAATAATGATCAAAATTATTCTGATTTAGCCAATGATATAGCGGATAAACTTAAAACAGTTAAGGAAAACGCAAGAGAAATTCCAATTAAAAGTAAGTGAAGCTATAATCAACATTTTGACAAATGTCATCATCGTACGTACATGTTTAATGAAAACAATGTACTCCTACTTTACAATAAACAATCTAAAATGAAACATAAAAACTAGCCCCAAATTATAAAGATCCCTATAAAACAATCGTAATCACAAGTAATCGCACTTCTGACATCAAAATTCAATGCATATATTTTTATGCATATTTCTTCATATATTCATGTGTCGGCTTCTGGGCAGCCTACAACTTATTAAGTCCAGCTCCGTAAGACTTCTTGATGTTTTCTTTGCAAGTTGCACAACTAGTTGGACAAACTTATTTCTTGATTTATTATATTATTTGTTTGTTTATAACACGAGGTATGTCGAATATGGATACTATTGCTTCTTTTCTTATACTACTACTCAACGCGAAAAAAAGGGGCTGGATTACATGAAGATTTCGTAAGTAATAACTTAAAGTTAAGACACACACATATTATACTTATTAAGTTATTAAACCATAATAACAAAACTTGGTAAAAGGCGAACCCTTACAATTATAATTATGCAGAAGCAACTACGTCTAAAATCATCCTATCCTACAAACAACAAACATTAACTGATAAAGAATTTACTACAGGTTTATTTCATAAAAGCATGTATAAAAGAGAAACTTGAACAAACACAAAAATCTTGTTCTATTAAATTACCTCCGACAAGTAGAACTGAGAACAAAATAAAGATTAATCAAATAATTCTCAAAGAAGAATTACAAATTCATTATAAAAATATTAACCACAATAACATTACAATGTACAAGATGTGCAAAGAGCTAATTTCAAGAGAACATTACATACAATTAACATAGATAGTTAATGATACTAAAATAGAAATAAATGAACAACGACAACAGTTCCATCCAAGATTCACCAACGTATCAAAATTGACACTCACAGATGAAAAGACAAAGGCATGAAGTACGCCATCCAAAAACCAAAACCCCATTTAACACAGTTAACCATAAAAGCAAAGAGCATAGAGCTATACATAAGCATCCAGAAGAACCAAAAATAAGAGCTGACACAATTTAACTTCTAAAACAAGAAGAAAAGACGGAAAGCACACAAAGAAAGATATCATCACAAGGAGACAAGAAGCACACAAACTCGAAATTTCTATTATAAAAACAAAGATTATCCATTAGATATAGTGGGTAGCATACGAAATAGATACAATTAAAAGCAAAGGCAATAGCATGGAATGTCTGAGTGAGCAAACAAATCCAGCAAATCCACCAATATACAAATCATTCACAAAACCATTCCCACTTTCCATAAAATAAATGACCTAACACAAAGTCACCACATATTCAGTAAAACGAAATAACACGGATGAATAAAGCTAAAAATAAACACACATTATACAGAGACAATACAAATACATAACACAACAAACAGTGAAAACAAAAAACACAAGTATAACACAGTAAGTAGCAACAAAAATTCAAGGGGAAGAAAGAGGTAAATATCAACAGGTAAAATATTATTTTCATTTTTATGATGAACATATATAAGAAAAGAATTGAAAAATAGAAATAACACACACGAGGACAATAGGTATAAAATTGAATATTCAACAAAAACCATCTAATAACACATTCAACCCAAAAACCGCGAAAAATATTTTAGGCATATAAAATAAAACGTTTAGCATTTAAAGAAAAAAGGGGCTAGTAAATAAAAATAAGTTTTGAGACATGTTACAACTAAATTAAATAAATCATTTATTTTGATCATATTGTTATTAATGTATAATAGAAATAAGTTAATTTGTTTCTTGATTGTAGCGCCCCTGATGAAGATCGACAAAACAGTCCCGGAAACTTTATCATTCTATTTTAAATCAAACACTCATATCATGTTTCATTTTCAGCCTTTCAGTAAACTTTTTGCTTTTACTAAAACACATATCACAAAGTATTAAAAGTTGATAAAAACATTTCGTTGAAATTTAATGTGATTTTACTCCAGTTCACCCTTGCGAATGCGTGATAATAAATACTAAACCCATCAATCAATCAAAACTTGCATACTACCCTTCAGATATCGTATTTGAATTATGAATATTCAATTTGATGAATGAATCGTTTTATGTTAGCTTTTTTGTTGTACATACACATATGTATTTAATAATAGTCTTTAATTATACAGTGCGGACGTAAATGCCCCCCCCCCCTGCTAACTTTTGAACCAGTGAAGATAGGAACACGAAACT
>JAWQRJ010005354.1:0-10312 GCA_033557515.1 Diorygopyx duplodentatus
AAGAATATGTGGTCCAGCATATTCACAGCGAACCCCCTTAACGTTCCTTAAAATATCTACATCTACCTACCGGACACCCTGTATAACGGCCAATATTTTTTCTTTTTGTGGTGGCCGTTATTGGCAGGTTTTACTGTATATTATTTTATACCTCCAGCAATGCAAATTTCGAAACAAAATTATTTATTATGCACGCCATTATTTTTCGCCCCCAAAAGATCTCCCCTGACGTTGCACCAATGCCGCAAATTTGGTTGCATACCATCTGATTTATTCACTTGCCTATCAATCATTAATGAAAACCCTGTAGTATGTCCTGCCCTGAAAACCCTGTAGTAACATTGCCACCGAAGCGAATATTTTTTTTTGCTATTAAAGAAGTAAGTCGTAAGAAGTAAACGATTTGTACTTACTTCACAGCATTGTATAGGAGAGCTCAAGAAGTATGATAATTCTTCTTGGTGTGTCGAATAGGATGATAAACCATACCCACTACATCTTCAGATATTAGAACTCTTAACTACTCCTGCAGTTACAGACTAATTAGCTGAAATAACAAAGCATAACTGCAATTTGGCCAACACCGAAAAAAAAAGATTTACGAAAATAACAGTTCCAACTTCATACAGAAGCACCACCTAACCAAGAATCGATTTCTCGTCAATTTGCCTTGAAGGCACCCGGTTTTAACGGTCAAACAAACTCGATCGAAAAGTTTCCCGAAGTCGACACCGCACGCCGCCTCTTGCGACTTCGAATCGTTAGGGCGGTGGCGTTGGTGGCGGCGCGGGGTCCGCCTCTTCGAGGCCGGTGTCTCGTTAGAGGCCGGCGAAAAGTTTGAAAGGTAATTGAGCATAAAGCAAAGTGAAGAATGGGTCGCAATATTACTCTCCGCCGCCACCTTTATACGGGGGCGGGGTCCTTTTGAAGGCACGTCGCGGAGCCATGCAGGTGGTAGCGGCCGTATCCGGGGCACATCATCGTTCATCGTTTACGTCATCCGTAAAAGACGATTTCTGCGAGTCCCCCGTCGCGGATTGGGGGGACCCCCCAGATCCGCCGCCCACGGCGCGGTTGCGGGATACGGCGATACCGAAATTTCACGGAAATTTAACCGACTGTATCGAATCTCGGATGGGATTACCCTTAGCATATCTCCATAAGCCTCCCAGACGAATACTCGGGGGTATTACGGGTATATACCTTAATCTCGATCATGTAGCGAATTGTGAGCTGTATAATGGGCTTGTATTAATATTTTTTGGGGAACGGCGTATCTTCGAAAATGGAAAATAGATAGGAGTTGTAATATGCGCTAGAATGGCAAAAAATAAATCGATATATGCTGATTTAGTCAACACTTGGAAGCTTCTATGAATGTTTAAAAGCACACTAATAACCCACTTTCAGATCATTTATATCACTCTCAATCGTATTAGTAAGTATTATAAGTCATTTCAAGTTGTTCACTTATTTTAACACAGAATAATTAAAAAAATGGAATAAATAATAGAACCAATTAATCATTTATTTTCCCCTTTCCCGTATCGTAATGGTACGGCAATTCTAAATCTAAATGGGGATTTTACAGAAACTAGCCCTGCAGATAATAAACCAAGACCTGTGTGCTTTAGAAAGCCTAATACTAACGTTAAAGTTCAAGGCTAGATCGGGTAGAAACGATTATTTGCATGAAAGCTTGCTTTTCGTGAGCGAAGTTAAAGTTATCATAATTTTCTGATACTGTGAAATTATTCGTCCTCAAAAATAATGGGGCTCACATTTGACAACGAACCGAAAAAAAAGCGGGAATTAAAATTAAAAAAAAAATTAATGACACCATAGAAAAGCTAAGTAGGACCGGCACTTATTCTGTCTGTGCATAAACGTGAAAAGGTATTTTGTGATCATTAATACTTATTTAAATGTATTTTTATCATCCTAGCTCTCGCGATATGTGTACAAGTTTATATGCCTGGTAGTTATGCAACCAGGTGTCACAACTCATTGTACTTGGTTGCATATCATCTGACAAATATTACTACACGCTCAACGGACAATCCCAACTTACTACAGATCTAGTACAATTGTGTAGTTCGAATCCCAACCCTCTTCAGTTCATATGTATCCACACAATATCATATTGTATTTTTGATTTTACAATATCGTAACTGACGACAGTATCTTCAAAACTTTCAGCCAGTTCATCAGTTTGCATAATTTTGGAAAACAACCGGAGTGCCATGTTGCAAAAGCCCTCATATAATTCGTTTCACGAGAAAAAAAAACAAATAAAAGTTACAGTAGTTTCACTCCTCTATGATATAAAATTATTCCAAAATATACAGCTGCCCCATTTCTGCTAAACACTATGCAAATTCAGATTTTAAATGGATTTTATGGTCGATTTTATTAAACATATATTGGACCAAACTCGCAGCGTTTACAATTATTAGACATTTCTTGCAAAAAAATACATTTGCTCAATGTAGAATATTGATCATTCCTTTTAGGAAAAAATGTTTCAAATAAAAGTTACAGTAATTTCACTCTACTATTTTAATATATACAGGATGTCCCCTTTCTTCTACACATTATGCAACTTTAGTTTTCATAAATCAATTTTATCGTATTTCTTTTACAGCTAGGTAGTGGCGACTGTATTTTACAAATTGCTAGGTTCAGCAATTTACCTCTTATTAAATCAGTACTACCAAAATAGTATTGTAAGAAGTCCACATTAACACATTAATAATCCACCGTTTTGCAAACAATACAAATTTAGAGTTCATTAAACAATTGTTTTACGTTAGTGAGATCAGTGAGATCGATTCTTTTTAATTTCACCGAACCGACGCATGCTGACAGTCAATTAGCTCACAAGCATAACCGAGATTCGCATTATCGTAATTCTGCGCATAATTAAACGGAACGGTTCAAATTCGAGCTTCACACTCTGTGTACAGTTCTGTGCATCTCCTGTTACAAGAAATGGAGCCTGGCCAAACAAATAACCACACCATTCCCAAATATGGTGGTCATACGAACGGAATGCATTGGTTTACAAGCAACCCACTTGTATCGTCTACACTAGTTAAGAAATAACTAGTTAAAAAATATACGTTAAGAGCCCAATTTGAGTGTACACAATGGGAAAAGGAAACTGAGGCGGAAATTCTAGTTTATTTTTAGTTTAATTTTATTAATGTACTATCACGTACGAACGTATTCCAAAAAGTTGGAACTACATTTTTATTATGAATAGAATGTCATCCTTTGGTCAAAAAGTTTGCTACGAAAAAATACAATTTTTCCACTGTATCAGGTCAATATACATATAACTATATTTCTATTTTTAAAATTAATAATAATTATCTAATAAGCTTATATAATGACTTTAGTACCTGGATGACCGAGCCCGCTCGGGGTTAAAAGCATTAAAAAAAATTGTTTTCCACCCCTAACAAAGATCGCCCGGATAACAATAGACCGAGCTAGTTCATATATGCAACCAAGATTGTCTTGTTGTACGACTGGTTGACGAACCGACCTGTTTGAAGGACGTTTTTTTCCTACAATTTTCCAACGCTGATAAAAGATTCGAAACGAATTAAAGAAACGAGTTATCCGAACGTCGAGACCTATCTCAATCGACTTTTCCAGTTCCCGCAAACATCACCCGCGCTTACGGCTTCGTGCCTTAAACAAAACGTGCAAATATATATACAAGATTAGCGCGTTTAAGAATATAAGATCTGCCAAATACTGCCGTAAATAGTGAGTTGTTATTCTATGATAATTTTCATTGTATCTGGAGTTCTTTATTTTTTCTCCTTGTTCCTGTTTTTGAACATCCCAGTCCCTTTCGGTCACCATTTTTCGCATTGTCCATCGTTCCTCTAGTTTCCTTTTTATTTCCTCCGGGAAAATATTTTGTTCCTATGTTCAGCTCTAGTTTCTCCTCAAATTTCATTACCCGTCCTCCAGCCTCAATTCTTATTTTAATTCTTTTTGTTTCTTCCAAAACTGTATACTTTGGCGTGATTTTCTCCAAACCTAAAATCCACCTTATTTGTAAATCTTCTGATGTTCTTCCCAACTCTGCTCCATACATTATTGCACTTTTAATAAGACTATCAAACGTTATAGTCTTTTTTCTTCTAAAATCGTCCCGTAATATTCTCCGCCCTATTCCCCATATCTGAGGCATTATTGCTGTCGCCTTCTTCGCCCTTTCCTGCAGATGTGCTTCAAAGCCACCACTTTTCATTGCAAATCTCAAATGTTTAAATTCCTTTTTCTTCCCTCAGAACTATGTTGGTTCATTTGCATTCCATATTCTTTCTCCTACCACCCTTTCCAAATACCATATTTTTTATTTTTCCATATTAAGCTCAAGTTTCTTCCTTTTAAAGTATTTTTCGAAATTCTTAATAAATCATTTCCCTTAATTCTTGTGGATTTTTTTGCCAGCAAATTTCATTTCCCATATCTACTCCACCTGCTTGTCCTATCTCCAGTATCTCTCTCTAGATCTGTAAGATATATAGTGAATAACTTTGGATTTAAGGGACATCCTTGCCTTAACCTCCTGTCCGACCTGTATCTTTGGCGATTCCCCCCCATTTATTTTTATTATGTTTTCCGTTTCTTCATATATTTCTTCAATTTTGTTTACAAGGTATTCGTTTACATTCACTTTCCGCATTTCTTCCGCAAACATTTTCTCTCTATTGTCTCCAAAGCCGCCTTCAGGTCCACGAAAAATGCATATATTTTCCCTCCACTCTTCTCCAGTTCTTTGTCAATTATTCTGTTGAGTACGTATACGTTATCTATCGATACTTTTTTACTTATTTCCATTTTTCCTTCTTTCGAGCCTCCCAAAAGATTCTCCCATTTTTTCATTTCCATATCTTCATTTATTTTGATCCTAGCGCCTCTTTCTTATACATTCTTCGGTTCTCGCTTTTTTCTTTTCTTTGCAGAGTTTTTATGTTCTCCTTTCTTCTGTTTACATGCATTTTTGTACTGTCTTTACTGCAATCTCTCTACACTTTTCTCGTTTCCATTTTCTTCCTCCAGTGTTCTGCATCCCACCACCTACTTATTCCCTTTGTTACCTGTTGTACTCTCGTCTTCTCTTCTTCTGGTACTGCAGCTATTACTTCTTTCTTTAGTTCTTCCAAGGTATTCCACATAATTAATCTTCTCTCCTTTATACCATCTTATTCTATTCTTTGCTTTACTTCTTCTTGAATCTCCCTTCTTACTCTTGTCAAGATCCCTCCTTTTGCTCTGCCCGTCTTCCTTTCTTTATCGCGTAGTGTGTTTCGTGGCTCGCTATTATCTCTCTTCCTACTTTTCTTCCTTCTTACGCATTTCTTCTCATAACTCTGCATTGTCTTCCGCATTTATCGACAGTTGCTTCATCATTTGTGTGAACATGTCCCTTATTTCCATTATTTCATTTGACTTGTCCTTCTCTTCTCTTTGTTTAAACACCGCATATTCCTTTTCGCCACTACTATCCTAGTCTTTGTATCTTTTTGTACGATAGGTAGATTTTGCTTATAAATACTTAACGTTAAGCTTGAAGCACGATGTTCAATCTTTATTTTGGACTCTAGAGGTTTATATTTTGTTCTTTTATACTCACATAAAAAACCTCATTTCCTCCGCCATTACACGTTAATACACGCCCACCCTTTGTCCTCTGCACGAGTATTTTGCGCCTACTCACTGTTTGTATTAAATGGCAGCGATCGAAACAGAAACGGTTTGAGGAAGGCCTTTTGTCCGATTCCGCGTCACGGTTAGTTTGTCAATTCGACACGGTCGCCGCCATTTCGGCGCCCCGCGATTCATCTAATTTCGTTTAAATGTTAATCGTCCGGGGGAAGTAAAATTCCTAATCGTGCGGCTTTCGATTGTTGCTTTTTACTTCTTTCGGTTTCAATTAATTTTTTCCTGGGCGTGCGTCTTGTGAATTCGAGCCAACGCGGGAAGGACGATATTTACTCATGCAAATGCAAGTTGCCCGTACCGTAGTTATAACGGAGGTAATTATTGCAACAAGTACAAGGTGCTACATAGTAAACAAGTCACAATTACGGTTGTTATCGCTTGGAATAATTGTGGACGACCATTGTGCTATCAGATTTTTCAATCAGGCCGTATAAATACAAGAAAAAAAGCTTATAAGTATGTTTATCTCTTGCGTGTGCGTACGATCGTTTATGGTATAATTATTGGGCTTTGGAATAAATAATTGGGTTTAATCGTAAAGTAATTATTTGGTAATTAAGTACAAAGAATTTTCTGAGGGAAAACTGAATTGACAACGCAAAGTAAAGTTATCCTTTTCCTTTTATCCTTATTATCTTTCATAATAACAGACAAAATCAAAGTCGGCCTCTATCTGTTGGATCCAAATTCCGATCAAGAGCGTGTAGCCCAATCGATTTTCGGCGTTGATAGCTCGATCTGAAGACGAGTGAAAAAGCTTCGGGCCGAAAAAAAGAACAAAGTGCCGACTTGCGTTATTAGAGAGACGAAACGTATTAAAACAAAACCGGGGATGACGGGTACGGGTCGGACATCGACAACTATGAAATTAATATTTATAATAATCGATTTTTCGTCTCCTGCCTCCCCACTGTGGGATTGAACCGTTTCGGTAGGTAGATTTCTCCTGTCCCTGTTCAATATAAGCTTTTACTTATTGGGATCTTAAAAATATTTTTTTGTCACGACAATTTCTATTTTATGTCATCATATGATCATCATACGATCGAGATGTATAGTCTCCCTTAAAAATTATTATTATTATTATTATTATTATTATGTTTTTGAAAAGTGTTTACACGAACCATCAACTGATCCATGGAATACTTGATCGCTCTAGATCAATGATAATATAGAAACTGTAAGTAGTATCACACAGAAACCTGGATGTAAATTATTTATCAGTGCCTGTCCGGAATATCTTTACACGAAATCTATGTCAATTAATGTCAAATAACGTATCTCGCAGTTTATTACGGTATCTGAATTGATTTTATTACTCGGTCATTCGGCGAATTTAATGCCGATCTGTACGCAATTTATGGCCGATATAAATTACTCATTGCAAAAGCTGCCCCTGTACGGACTCGCAGAGCGCGTCCGCTAATTGATAATTAGCAATAAATTTCGTGAGCGGACGGTTAGTGTGTTGTTGCAATACGCTGGACATCGACGGTTCCACGAACGCTTCAGGTTTACATCTGGCCGATTTTTTACGTGCACCGTCTTATCGCTGTAATCTTTGTTTTACGTCACAAATTGATATGGTGGGATCAGAGGCGAGGACTCTAGCGTAAATGTGAATCGGGCTTAAAGACTCTGCAGCTTCACTCCGCGCTAACCCAATTAATAGTCCATTTTCGACGTTAAGTTTGTTATTTTCTTGATTAGTTTGTGCAGCTGCCGCCTGCAGATTTTCCCTGCCTAAAATTCTATGAACCCTTCCTTCCACGGAATTAAAAGTTTCGCTTAAATTCTTCAATGTATATCGCCTTTGACGATTTTTTAAAGTAAACGTCGCCATAAAATTACTGTAAGTTTCTATTAACTCGAAAGCGTTTTTTTCAAAGTAATCTAAACCTTTATCCATAAAGTGCTAATAAGAAAGCAATGATTTATGGCAGCCGGTGTCGGTATCCATGGCGCTGGGCTATTTCAGCAACCCCCCGCGTAGCACTGCAATTTAGCGCAATTAAGTTTTGCATATCTGTCTACGGGATAAGGGGGGCCACTAAAGAACTATGCACGAAACCGAATGCCTTAGTATACATTGTGTTTTACGTATAAAAATACGAAAAAAGGACCGAGAGAACAGAAAAAGGTAATAGTGTTTGAGAAGGTAATGCGTTTCCAACATGCATCTTACCCTCACACATTATTTAGTTCCTAAACAATAATTTTAAAAACGTATATACAAATTTTAAAGTTAACTTTTGAAATCAGTAGTTTGGTCTTTATGGGAAATTTAGTTCCTTACTAAGAAAAAAGTAACAGCAACTGATTAACTAATTAATCAATATCCTATAGTTTCTTTGTCACTACTATTTTCACTTCTCTTCCTAAAAGAATTTAAGGGGATCGATCAATTAACCCACCTAGTATCATTGGTAATATCTAGGGCCCGGATCTTTATTTATTTAAAAATGGCAAATATTTAAATATAATATTTAACAAAAAGGTGAAATATTTATTAAAAACGCAATATATTTACTAAAATTTTTTAATACAAAAAAGACTAGAAATGATACAATTTACAATTAATTAAGTTTATGTCAAAATCATTTGTTTACATTGCATATAAATGTTTTTTTACATGATTGAAAGAAAAGCTTCTTTGATTATTTCGAAACAAAGCTTTATATTGGGGGAAGCTTCATTCCACATCACATCAAGTAATTAGAGCATCATATTATTATATGATATATCAAGTATAAATTTCTTAAAAAACTGCACATCAAAAATGAAAATTGAATTTTTTATCGATTTTTGATATAGACGCGTTAAAATTTAAGAAATCAGTTCTAATATTTTTCAAAGAACATTTATCATTTTTTAATGAAAAATCTGAGCGAGATATCAAAAAATTGTTTCGATCATATTATTTTATGATATATCGAATATAGATTTCTAAAAAACTGCACATCTAAAATGAAAATTGAATTTTTTATCGATTATTTAATATAGAGACGTTAAAATTTAAGAAAACAGTTCTAATATTTTTCAATGAACATTTTTCATTTTTTAATGAAAAATCTGTGCGAGATATCAGAAAATTGTTTCGATCACATTATTCTATGATATATCGAATATACATTTCTAAAAAACTACACATCTAAAATGAAAATTGAATTTTTTATCGATTATTTAATATAGAGACGTTAAAATTTAAGAAATCAGGTCTAATATTTTTCAATGAACATTTATCATTTTTTAATGAAAAATCTGTGCGAGCTATCAAAAAATTGTTTCGATCATATTATTTTATGATATATCCAATATTAATTTCTAAAAAACTGCGCATCGAAAATGAAATATGAATTTTTTATCGATTATTTAATATAGAGACGTTAGAATTTAAGAAATCAGTCCTAATATTTTTCAATGAACATTTATCATTTTTTAATGAAAAATCTGTGCGAGGTATAAATAAATTGTTTCGATCATATTATTCTATAATATATCCAATATAAATTTCTAAAAAATTGCATATCGAAAATGAAAATTGAGTTTTTTATCGATTTTTTCGATATGCAGACGTTAAGATTTAAGAAATCAGTTCTAATATTTTTAAATGAACATTTATCATTTTTTAATGAAAAATCTGTGCGAGATATCAAAAAATGTATTCAATCATATTATTCTATGATATATCCAATATAAATTTCTAAAAAACAGCACATCTAAAATGAAAATTGAGTTTTTCATCGATTTTTTCGATATGCAGACGTTAAGATTTAAGAAATCAGTTCTAATATTTTTCAATGATCATTTATCATTTTTTAATGAAACATCTGTGCGAGATATCAAAAGATTATTTTGATCATATTATTCTGTCATATATCCAATATAAATTTCTAAAAAACTGCACATCTAAAATGAAAATTGAATATTTTATCGGTTTTTTAATATAGAGACGTTAAAATTTAAGAAATCAGTTCTAATATTTTTCAATGAACACTTATCATTTTTTAATGAAAAATCTGTGAGAGATATCAAAAATTGTTTCCATCATATTATTCTATGATATATCGAATATAAATTTCTAAAAAACTGCACATCTAAATTGAAAATTGAATTTTTTATCGATTATTTAATATAGAGACGTTAAAATTTAAGAAATCAGTTCTAATATTTTTCAATGAACACTTATCATTTTTTAATTAAAAATCTGTGCGAGATATCAAAAAATTGTTTCGATCATATTATTCTATGATATATCCAATATAAATTTCTAAAAAAACTAAACACCTAAAATGTCTGAAGGGCTCAAAGCGTTTAATACTTCAAAATCTCTTCTTCCTTTTCTTCATTAAGGATCCCAAGAAGCTTGTTTTTGATACATAGTAAAATTTTGTAGCCTGGATCTTTATTTAACACCTCTTCAAATGTTGTAATTTTGTAATTAATATTGTAATTAGAATTAAAATTTAAGAAATCAGTTCTAATATTTTTCAATGAACATTTATCATTTTATAATAAAAAAATATGCGCGAGATATCAAAAAAATGTTTCGATCATATTATTC
>JAWQRJ010005355.1:0-10311 GCA_033557515.1 Diorygopyx duplodentatus
TAGTTTAATCGTTGGCCGTACGATGGCGCCACCACTATAAGAAATTAAAAAATGCTAGCTCGGTCATTAGTTTTAAATTTCACGATAAAACGAATACTGAGAGTCCGAGCGAAGCTCGGAGTACCTGGTGGACCGAGCTATCGCTCGGTCCACCAGGTACTTCTATCTTATGAAAGAATGAAATTTACATCTTTTTCATTGCTTCCGTACACAATATTTTCTATTTATTACCTATTATTACCTACATTATGCATTTACTTTATTTACATATCACGCTATTATGCTAAAATATCAGCTCTTAGCCACATCAAAACCACGCCAATTTTGAATACATAGCCTTTTCAATGTCACGCCATCCATCTAATCACTTTGCGTTCGCTTTCAGATTTAAGGCAATCGAGGCAATCGTTGGCCATGCAATCGGAGAGAATGGGCAGGATTCCGCACCACGCACCCGCGCATTCGGTGACCTCTTCAACGAGGCGTTCCAGACCGAGGTCTCGATCTAGAGACCATCACAGACCGGGCAGCCGATACAGCATGGCCGGATCAACGCACACCCTGAACAATTACTGCGACAATTCGGACAATTGGACGGATCACGACATGGACATCTACATGGCGAGAAACCCGACGACGAGGAATGGTCTAGTGCCGTTATAGGCACGGAGATGCTCAAGATGCCCCCGACCTAAAGACACTGACTGGATTAATTTATAATTTAAAACGTCGGAATGGCAGCAGTTTATGAAGTGCAATATGTTTCTAGGACATTACTTTTTTTACCGCACGTGCGTGGAGTGGAAGAATGAGTTGTGGTTGACCTTCTATGTAATCTTTTCGAATGTGCACTCTGTATATATTGATATATGTGTATTAATAAAAATTTCTGTACAACTTGTTGTCGTGTGACTGTTTGTAATCACCGGATAACTGTTATTCATATATGTATGAGGTATTTGAATTTTAATATTATTTACATAACATTTTTTGGAATTTAAACAACAACAT
Source organism: Diorygopyx duplodentatus (assembly GCA_033557515.1). Lineage (NCBI taxonomy): Eukaryota > Metazoa > Arthropoda > Insecta > Coleoptera > Scarabaeidae > Diorygopyx > Diorygopyx duplodentatus. The sequence goes on from JAWQRJ010005355.1 coordinate 1,012, forward strand.
GTATTACTGTCGAAAATGTGGGGGGAGAGAAAGTATTAAAAATGGTTGTGTGGTGAAGAAATCCATTATGGTAGGCACTAAATTATGGTAAATGACGTATTGTTTGTGTTTATTACCTTTTGAAGCGGCATCCATCATAAATGATTTACAAATAAATTACAGCTGCTAATAATTACGAAAATATCACTACATTCCTCAGCACGTGTGTGCTTCTTATGGTAATACCATGTGCTTTGTGCTTTTGACTATCCTTCAGAAGTCACTGTGATTGCATTCTCTACAAGAGGTAATAACAAAGATCTATTACCTTTTCTAACAAACATTCGTCAGCAACCAACTGTTGTATTTTCTATACATGTAGTGTAGTGGAAAGCGATTTCTTCGCCTTGTTAACACTTCGCTACTTAATTACGTGCTAGTGCTGACACACTATTGTAATTTGATAAAAATGATGTAAACATTAAATTTATTGTGAAAGAAACAAAGACAGTATTTGAAAAAAAAGGTTTTAATACTTACTCTATAAAATACCAAACTTTATTTAATTCCCTAGACAAATTTTATGAAACAGTGTTATTATCACAACGTTAATATAATCAAACGATCATCTATAAATTCTTAACTGGACTTGGGCGTGTTACTTTTCCCTTGAACTGCATTCTTTTTAAAGGCATTAATCTTCAACTAATGTAATTACCTGTAAATTACAGGTCATTACATGGATTACAAGCTGTAATCCATGGTTGGCCACCAACTGTACGAATAAAATTTATTTATTCGTCTCTTCAGAAAAAAAAATACTCTTTCAAAAACATTTAAATGTAAGTGGGGACAATTAAGTGAGAAAATGAAGAAACTTTATTTTACATATTAACATAACAAAACACAGTTAATTTTGGTTAACTATTTTTTTAGATGAACTCGACCTTACAAGTAAGTAACCGAGGGACTTATCATCTTCTAAGTACCATGTTCAATGAGAAATGGATAGGAACAAATGGTCTTCCATGGCCTACACGATCACCAGACCTAACTGCACTTAACTTTTTCTTGGGGGGTTACCTAAAGGATGAAATTTATAAGCGAAAATACATAAATTTTGACGCTTTAAATAATGCAGTTATTAAGAAGTAAATCAGGTAGATGGTAGATCCATACTGAGGGTGGTTTGAGCTGTTGAAAAATGAGTGCAAAAGTGTATTGACGAACGGGGTGGCATTTTTGAACATGTCTTAAAGCAAAATTGATTTTGTTATGATAATATGTAAAATAAAGTTTCTTCGTTTTCTCACCTAATTGTTATACAGGGTCCGGCACGATGAACGTTCATTAGAAAGATGTGGAAAATCAGGTAAATTAGAACATTGAAAGTTTGAGATTATTGATTTTTGAGTACGACAGTCTTAACTAAAATATTTTCAACTTTTGATCACTTCTGGTATACCGGAAGTGGTACTCAAATTGCTTATTTCTAATAGACCACCTGTATTTTATTGCATTTTTGAATTCAATATTAAAATTTAAAGCAACTTTGTGTTACATTCCCTATACTGAATATTAACAGTTCCTGAGATGTGTCAGTTTTAACAAAAAAAAAATGACAGTTACATTGCTCTTTTAAATGACGTGTAAAACAATAAGTACCGCAAATAAAGGAAATTTATTTGGCCACGTTAAAGAAACGGGAAACCTTTACTGGAGAGTTTGTTGAATTTTTTTAAATATTTTACAGAATGTTCCAAATATTTATTTAAATACGACGTTTAAATAAATAGCAAGTCATTTTTTTAAAATGAAAACTTTATTAAACGTTGTTGTAGACTTTCGCGGCCGGTGTTCATATCCTTTGGCTTTCCTACCACTAACTGAACTATCAGTTAGTTCTGATGATGCCGTCTGCAATGAGCGGCGAAACGTCAACGGAGAGTTGCTTCACAGACGCGGCGATCACCGGAAAGCCGAAGGATATGAAAACTTTATTATTTCTATACATTTTTGAATTCTTCTAATTCTTCTTTTGAAACAAATGATATTAACTTTCTGTAGAATATCCTATACCTAAAATGCTTTATTGTTGGGATAAATCAGTTTGAAGAATATGTATCCGTATAAGTAGTTATTAATAATTCCAAATCTAGAGTGTTTTGAAACGGCCAACTCAATGTTAGTCTATTTGACAGTTAGACTCACTCTGTGTACGTGTATCATTATTGTTATTAAAATAAGTTAGTTTTTGTTGTAAAATGTCGCGATTATGATTCTCTAATGAAGATTTCTTAAATTTACTAATCATTTATGGAGAATGTAACAGAATAATTGAAAGAACGTGTCGTGTACATTCTGAAAGATATCCAGATCGTCCAAATCCAACCAAAGTATTGCATATTGCGTAAGCTTCTAAGAAATTGCAAGGAATATGGTTCCTTTTTGTCAAAACTTTCAAAAAACAAGCCATTACTTGATGATGAGGTTACAGAAATTTTGGTCTTGGCATACTTTACTGCATATCGCAATAAATCACTTAAACATGCCAAAATTGCTCTTAGACTTTCAACCAGAACAGTACATAGAATTTTAGTAAAACACAAATGGAAAGCATTCAAATATCACCAAATACAAAATTTAAAGGATGAAGATTTATCTACTCGAGTTGAATTTTGCGAATGGTTTTTATTAAAACGCAAGAGAATGATAATTTTATTAAGGATTTGATATGGACTGATGGGACAAAATTTTGTAGAAATGGCCTTTATAACAGGCGTAATAGTCATTTTTGGGCATCAGAAAATCCGAGAGTTATTCGAGAACGCAATTTCCAAGATTCTTGGAGTTTTAATGTATTTTGTGCCATAAAAAACGGAAAAAATTGGTGTATTTTTTATAATCAAAACTTAAATTCGGGGGAGTATGTAGACATATTGAGAAGTGTTGTGGGAGAAGCACTGCAACATCTTTTAGAAGAAGAGATTCACAGTGCCTTTTATCAAATGGATGGTGCTCCTCCCCATAGCACAATGGACGTTTCATCTGTATTAGATGATATGTTTGAAGATAGGTGGGTCGCTAATAATCGTCGATACAAGTACCCACCTCGTTAATACCTTTGGACTTCTATGTTTGTGGATACATTAAAAATAAGGTATTATGTAGATCCTGTTACAACCAAGAATGATATGCAGTGTAAAGTCCGCGCTGCTTTTAATAATATTAGTGGCAATTCCATCACTTTGTCAACAAATAGATGCGTTTAGAATAATTCAAACATTTATAGAAACAATAAGGTTTCCATTTCAAAAAAAAATTACTTGCTATTTTTTTAACGTCGTATTTAAATGAACATTTTGAACACCTTGTAAAATATTTTTAAAAAATCAACAAACTTTCCAATAAATGTTTGCCGTCTCTTTAACGTGGCCAAATAAATTTCCTTTATTTGCAGTACTTATTGCTTTACACGTCCTTTAATAGAGCAATGTAACTGTCACTTTTTTTGTTAAAACTGACATATCTCAGGAGCTGTTAATATTCAGTATTGGGAATGTAGCACAAAGTTGGTTTAAATTTTAACATAAAATTCAAAAATTCAATAAAATACAGGGTGTTCCCACAGAAATAAGCAAATTGAGTATCACTTCCGGTATAACCGGAAGTGATCAAAAGTTGAAAATATTTTCAACTATTTTCTCAAAAACCAATAATCCCAAACTTTCAATGGTCTAATTTACCTAATTCTCCATATCTTTCTAATGAACGCTCATCGTGCCGGACCCTGTATAACCTCGTTATTTTTCACTTTAGGCAAAAATCATTATAAGCTTTGATATTTTAAATCTCATGTTCTAACAAAAAATATACAAAGTGTTCCATTAAAAAAATACATCAAACTTCGAAAACACGATGCTTAATTGTGTTTATGCAATCTTACTGAGGTTTAAAAACCTCTAGTCCTGCTAGTTTGCTGCTTTAAACTATTTTGTAACTTTAATCATAATTTAGCAGTTGTATGCACTTAATTTGGATCACCTGCATACTTCAAAAAGTATTACCGGCCAATAAATATTAGTACCATATAAAATAGTATGTAAAACATAAAATTAAATTATTTCTCCCTCAAAGAGATTTATCCTTCCTCAAACCTCCTTTAGTTAGAGCGGCCCTGTTATAATATCAAAATTAGAAATATCCGATACTTCTGAAGAGCTTCCAAAAGTAAAAAGTTCGGTATCGTCCAAAATATACAGGGTGAGTCAATAGTGTGTCATCCTATGTTGTCCTCTGGTTATTTAAATACAAGAACATTTTAAATACAAAACTTTTGGTGTTAACCAAGCGATATTTTCAGTGAAATTTTCAACGAAACAACCTTTCTTTTAGCATAACTGTATTTTGCTTTTTGAATTTCGATGTAGCATTTTTAAATTATTTAATTTTTAGAGGATATTTTTTGCATTTAAAGCATAAACTTTGGTATCTGGCTTGGTATTTAGTTAAGACCATATACTGACTGATGTCACTTTTACAAATCTTTATGTGTTAATTGTACAGGGCATCTACCGTAGACCATCTATACAAATACATGGGGAACGGATAAAGGTAGAAGTCTGAAAATTTGGATTCCAATATGATAGGAAGGGAACTAAAAGATACAAATATTTTCAATAAGCTAGCGGTTCCGGTTATACCGGATGTTTATACGACAGCTTTGTTAGTTTAAATGGAATAACCCCAATTTTATTTTTTTTTTCTTAATCTGTGTTCAATTTTTAACAACTTTCGTAATAGATTCATACTTCATTAACCATTTGTTGAGATATCGAACTTTTCAGAAATATGCTCGGCGGGACATTCTTAGTTCAAAATTCAAATTTGTAAAGAATGTACGTGTTCTTTACAAATTTGAATTTTGAACTAAGAAAACTTTAAATGACGAAAAGAGATTTTTTTTTAAATGGCATCTACTAAATATTTTTATTTTATCAAACGTAGAATTAAAATCCTCGTTAAACGGTATTAGGTTTCCCTATATCTAAAATGTATCTTTTCCAATTATTTAAGGGTTTTCGAACTCTTGTTGCGAAAGCGATCCTTTGACAATACATTCATTTGTTGTCAATTGGGTTGCCTACAAATTAGTTATTAATTTTGACGTTTATGTAACATAGGTTGATTGATTTCATATTTAGGGTGAAAAATTAATGCAGGTATCATTTGAGTTTATATTTATATTCGCCGGATATATTTCTGAAAAGTTCCATGTCTCAACTAATTAAGAAGAATAAGAAAGAAATTTCCTTCAATTAGACTCGAAAAAAAGAATTTATTTATAAAACATTTTATCTTTCGTCTAAAATGTTTGTTTTATTATACTTATTTTTACAAAATAATTTCTACTTAATTTTTAAAATGTCTTAATAAAAAGTGATTAAAAATTGACCAATGTATCAGCCGCTTCTTTAAGCAGTTCACCTTAAGTTATTTGTCTGGCTATTCTCACTTCTAGTTTGCTCTGACTATTACAAATTTCAAGCATTAATTGGCACAAAAACAATAAAACGCTGCAAGTGAACTTATTATTCGTTTATAGGAACTGATATTGATTTATTTTGTCTGCGATATTAAATTATTTTATTTACTATTTTATTTATATTTTATTGGTAAGCCGAGTGTGTAAGTGTTACTTCTATCCTTGAGTAAGTGTACTACTATATTTCAGCAGACCGTTAAAAAATGTCAAAGACTGGTACTTGTAATGTCAAAGACAGGTACATTTTCAGGTGTCAATCACTGGTATACTTGACTGTTTGTGAGTAAATGTTCTCAATTATTTTCGTTTAAATGCTAAAGCTATTTATAATGGAGATTCTAAAAAGTGTTTTGTGTGGTTTATAAAAACAGGAAATTAGACTTTCACCAGCTTCCAGTACTATTAGTTACTGGAGAAATTTATCTTTTTTGTTCTATTGGTGTCCAACACTAGTACACTTACCTTAACAATACTATAGAATATATCTAACACTCATCAATTAATCAATCACATATTTCACGATATTTAATATATAGTTAACATTAAGAGAAAAGTAGTTGGAATTGTAATAAATTTGCCAACAAAATTGATCGGTTGTTAATTTCTATACCATAATTATTTGCAACATATCATCTTAGGTCAAGACATAAAATAAATTGTGTTCAACAAATTTAAAGCAAAAATGTCTTCCTTTTAAGCATAAATCGAAAGGAACCATGTGTAAAAGTATAAGAAACTACTTACCCAGGTACCGGAATCGACTTCTCCCATCTGTACCTCATTTCTTGTACAAATTCAAACCATAAATGCGCCGTACTCCTGATTCCTCCAAGTGTGTCCAAAGCTTGGGCCAAAGCGATAGATAGCCTCCACACAAGTGAGTCATTCGCACAAGTCTTATAACCATTGAACAAATCTTCTATCGTCTTTGCATTATCCTGTAGAAATTAAAAATGATATTAGCAAGCAATTCTAAATAGACATGTTTGCAACCATACTTCATGGAATGTTTTTTTCAAGTTTTCCTTTGGCTGTACCTCAACGTATGGGTGCAAAGGATCATCTGCTGCATCAGGAAATAGAAAATACAGGAAAGGGACCAGTGTTTCTTCTGATAAAGGAGCAACACCTTTTCTTTGCTTAACAATTGAGTTCCTCGTCGCTTTCTTTAAAACAGTGGTAATTGTCGGTATTTGAGGCTCAGTTAATAGATCCAACGGATTGCCTTCTGGTGCAGACGTAGCAGCGTAATCTCCCAAAATATCCTGAATCGTCGAGTTATTATTTAGCAATTGTAGAAATTCTGTGAGGCATTCTGCTAATAGACAAACAGGTTGCTCAGTCATTTGAGCAGCTAAACTCCATACTGGAGCATGCATGGGGTCAAAATCAGAATAATTTTCACTATCCACCACAAAATTTTCTGGGAGATGTGACCATTTTGTTCGCAGAACCAAACAAGATATTGGGTCATAGGTAACACCAAACGGTAAGATTGTTAGGGAATTACTGTCGAAATTATCGCTGTAGACGTCGATTGAATCCTGTTTCCAACTAAATAATCCGAATTCCGTTAAATGGTATGTTAATTGTACAGAAACAATTATAGGATCTAAGGTAAGAGGTGACATTATCTTTGTTCGAAATATATCCAATAGCCCACTTAAATATTTATAGTACGGAGGTCCTCTTCGTAAATGTATCATTTCGTAATTTGTTCTCACACCATTCCCTTCGTAAACACCCAAATACAATTTTTGGAATTTTTCTCTTATTTGTACGAAAACAGGTATTTCACAATTTAAGTTGGCCACGGCTATGTTAGCTGAACTCAACAAAACTTTAATTCTACTCTCCGAAGTAATCCCAGTATTGTTTGCGGGAGATATCACCATATACTCTTGTAACCCATACCACTTGCAAATATACTTATCTTGATTGGCATCATCTCCATCGTCCAAAACAAAGTCGTAATGTGAATCGATAGGATTTTTTGCCTTTTTGTCTACGTCCTCCTCGTCGTCTACTTTTCCTTTGATCGCTGAAGCCAAGCGATATAAGCTTAACCTGAACTCGACGTCGGAAAAATGGACATTCTCAGATTTCACCAGCCACTTGCAGTGCACCTTTCCTTTGTCTACATTTTTACCGTCTTCTATACGCCACTCGTGGATGATTTCTTCCAAACGCGACACGAACATTTCCCATTCCGATGCCGTTGTGAAATCTTGGTGGTAAAACTCGGATTCGTCGATTTCTTCGTTCATTTTGTGATATATCCAACTGTTATGTGCAGATTTTTGAGGTTAGCACAAGTCAGATGTTGTTGACAGATAACATAAGTGAAGTTAGCTCCGAATTAAACAGCTGCTAAATATCGTAAAGGTTTCTTTCTATATACATTTGGAATAATGTATAATAATTAATGTTTAATAAGTACCAAGGGATTAAATAATACACATACTGCTTCATAAATTAAATAGTTAATTTTTTTTTTTAATTTCAAAGTTTCAAGTTGAAAAAAAGTTGTCACCATGATCACATATTTACCAACAAATTTTTCGTTGACATTGAAAAATATTTAGGTCTCCCAGAATGATCTAAAGGTTAAAAGTTTTCTAGTCAAAACGATGATTTTAAACTTTTTTTATAAAGTATATATAAAGCATAAAGAAGTATTCAAGTGCAAAAATTGGCAGTTTCAGATGGAATCAATCAATAAAAAATGTATTGCATCAGAAATTTAACAATTATGTCTCCCGGAATCGCATTGAAAACCTAGCTTTTTTGCCAACTGGTTATATTTTAAAAATGTTTACCAATCCTTTAGAATAATTTCAATTATTGTATTTATAGTTATATAGACATTCGATGAAACTATAATCAAAGAAAATGTACGTGGTAAATCTGTCCGGATAACCATATAAGAAGAACACATATATTTGGTTGAAGAAACAGGTTCAACATATTTTGGTCATGTAACTCCAGTCAGTGGTTCTGGGAAAGACGTAGTGTCATCAATACTGAAACACATGAAATGTAACTGCATTGATGAAACAAGTATTAAAGCTCTTGGATGTGATGGTACGGCAACAAATACTTGAGTCTCTAATGGATCAATTATATGTATAGTATTGTTTGAAAGTGCTTTAAAGCACCAAGTACAAGTAGTGATTTGTTTACTTCATTTAAACGAATTGCCTCTTAGGAAAGTTTTTTTGCCCTCGATGGTCTAACTTCTGGACCAACTTCTTTAAGTAGTCCTATAGGTAAAAGTGTAAGAAACTGCTAATATTTACCAGTTGTAGAATATATAAAAATAGATAGTATTTTTTCAGAGGTTAGTACTAAAGATTTGAGCACCGATCATAAATATCTATGATCAAGATGGCTGACAATGGCAAACAGAATCTTACGTTTATATATTGCATCAATTGATCCATCCCCGCAATTGAAAAAACTAGCTGAGTTTGTCATGAAAGTTTATGCCCCTTCATGGTTTACTATAAAATGTCATCCTAGAATTATTTATGCACAATAACTTTTTTAAAATCGTACAATGTATCAAGTACTTAGAAGATGAACTTTGAAGGCTGTTGTTCAATCAACTCTACAGAGAAATGCCTTTATGGTACATCCAGAACATCTCCTTTTGGAAATAATAATAATAATAATAATAATAATAATAATAAATGCGTTTATTAACCCACACAAAGAAAAAACAAACAAAAGTACATAAATAAATAAGTTATAAACTCTTAATAACAGGTTAAAAG
>JAWQRJ010005356.1:0-10310 GCA_033557515.1 Diorygopyx duplodentatus
GACCAACATCGTGTGGCGTTTAAAAAACCGGTTTGCTAATAAATAAATAAATAAATAAATAAATAAATAAATAAATAAATAAATAAATATACAATTTTTGCTCATTTAATATAATAGTGGATTTTTGTTTTTCGCGCTTGTGTTGCTTCTAAATGTTGTGTGTTGTTTAAAACTGCTTGTGTTTTTACTAAAGGTAAAACATTTGTTTGTTTTACTAAGTAGGTTTTTTATTTATTTTTGCATATGTTGGCATAGAAACGTATTCGCAAACATGGCATAGAAACGTATTTGGTATCTTTTAGTTGTGTATTGTTTAGATAAATAGTTAATTGATAATCTTTGTTTGATTAATGGGTCAATTAATTTCGTATTGTAGTGGTTAGCATATGCTAATTGTTTTATAACCGAAATTTCCGTTTTAAAATTTTGTTGATTCAGTAGTAGAGGAAGTGATCTGTGTATCAACGACAAATTAGCAACATATAAGTAGTGAATAGTACGACAAATTAGCAACATATAAGTAGTATTTACTCTACCACTGAACCAACATAGTACTAACCAACCAACCGGTACTATATGAAACTAATTGACACATTAATCAAATATAAATAAACAAAAATATTCTAAATACGTTTTGATTCCATATTTTGGAAACATATATTCTAGTACAGTTTATATTGGATAGACACTTAAAAATTTCGATATTAGAAATAAAAAACAGGTCGCTGCTATCAATATAGATATGCAGACAAGTCAAACTACTGCGTTTTCTAAAAACAAACATGATAAACTGATGAATAAACGAAATTATTGTAAATTTTATTGAATATAAAAAATTATAATAAAATAACATAAATTCACTTATTTCAACTGCCTTGATATTTCAGGAAAACTCCTGGTGAGGTGGTACACCGTATGTACCACTAGTCCTGTGAAGAAAAAATCAAATTGTCGATTTATTTTTACTGGCAAATATTCTATTTTATTTTGCCCCATTCTGATAGCGTTGGAACAGTGATTTACTTTTCGATACGCAAAGCGGTACTTTACATTCCGTGCGGACTTGATTTTGTTTAGTCCTGCATCCTGCACTTCTTCGCGTTGAACGAATAGGTTGGTGCGCAAAACTGGTAAATCTTATTTGTTGAGGTATTGCAGGCTTGTGTTTTAGATCATGGCGAAACACAGCTTGGCTATCTACACTTGCATACTTTGTTGATATATTTGGAAAATTAAATGGTTCATGTTTGGCTCTGCAAGGAATTCAAGTCAACATATTCCAGGGAAAAGAAAAATTAGGACCAGTATCAAGAAAAATACAGTATTGGATTTCATGCGAACAAAATATCTTTGAGTGTTTCTCGACGCTTAATTACTTTATTGACGAATCTGAGGTTGATTTGGATATGGAAATCCTTAATGATATAAAGAACCATCTCACTGCTTTATTAGATTCACTGAGTGAGTATTTTTCGAATTTAAAGAATCAAGACAATTATTGGGGGCAAACCCCTTTCAAAAGAAAAGAAAGTCCCAAAGAATTTCTAGACTTGGACTACGAAAATTTAATTGAATTGAGTGCGGATACTAATTGCATAAAAAATTAGCAAAGCAGACTATTCGGATGTTATTACCTTTTGCAAGCACTTATTTATGTGAAGCTGGATTTTCGAAACATGCTGCGACGAACACAAAATATCGAAACAAACTTGACGCTCCACCATATATGCGAGTTCAATTATTGAACATATCCCCCAATTTACAGATAATAATGGAATCGAAAACGCAGCACCATTCATCTCATTGAAGTTAGTTTTATTAATTTTTTATTAACATATACGCATTTGTATTTATGTTACCGCTATTATTTTTTTAATATAATTTTTTCATTTTTTTAAATAATAAATTTTGAACTATCAATCGATATTTGTTTCATTAAATGTTTAGTGGGGTTCCGTGATCTGTGGACAATTGTCTCAGGGTCTCATGACCGAAGAGGTTTGGGAACCACTGCTCTAATGAATGAACAGATTGATCTTATAAATTATCCACTGCTAGATGAACATCAAGAGATATGAAGTCCACCTAGAAGACGACTAGTTTACAACCCCATTACAACAACACCTTTATATAGTCATTTACCTTTTGAGAATGATATATGTGTCTAAATACATATAAGCGAATAAAAAAGTTAGTGTAGATCGTCAATCTTGTTTAATTATAACAAAAATTCCATTTAATCTACCAACAAATAAAATAGAAAGCTTTTACCTGTTATAATCCACTGTTCATTGTTATTAATAATATTTAATTAATTATGATAATAATTATGATAATAATTTTTAATTAATATTATTATTATTACGTTTATCATCTTAAATTTTTTTTTTCATATAAAGTTAATTTCACAATAAAAATATCCTTACTAATTCACAAAGAAGGTTGATATGATTAGTAACACTGGAGTTAATGGTTTGGGAATTGTCCATTGCAACGCCATTTACATGGGTGAAACTGGTAGAAATATACAAATTCTACTAAATTCGCAATCACTCAATATTCAACGTCCACCTTTTTCGATGATTGGAGGAATGGGATTCTTTTCTGGTCAATAAATAGGGGGCTTTCAGAAATGTTTGCAGAGTGGTCCGTAAAGCCACGGAAAAGGTATGCTGGGGCGTTCCTCAGATTAAACTATGACGATTTAACCCAATTTATCTAATACAAAAGTGCACCCTTTGAGATATCGTCTTCCAAAAATTTTCATTTTTATCGCTTTAACGGCGATATCTCTGTAACCACCATTTGTAACTTAATTTGGGGAAAATAGTTAGTTACTATGTGTCATTCTTCATCGAAATTTTGATTACCTATATATCTTCCACGGTAACGGGGTGAAGTAGGCTGGGGATGTAATGCTAAAGGATAAAATTTTTACATCCCCTGCATTATTCCCTAACTTATACATTATAAAACAACTCATCAAACTTTTTTGTATGTTCTAACTTACCCCTAAAATGTACCATTTTCGAGAAAAAATATAACATAAATCGTGTCCTTCAAATTTTTATACCAAAATTTAGGCTATTATGTCCCAATATGTGTAAAAGTACTTGTTCGTTTGTAATCAAATTTGGAGAACATATTTCTTTCCTACACACCATTATGTGTTAAAATTTTCGCCAGCTACCCCTTGCGACAAAGGATGAAATGGGGTGGAGGTGCAATAACAAAATATTGATTTTTTAACATTTTCTAGTCTTTTTCACTATTTAATGCCATTTAATATTGTAGAATTGTTAATTTTGATACTTTCATATGTCTTCTAAGTTAGTAAAATGTACAGTGCTTTACTGTTAGTTTTTAAATATCATTAAACCAAATCTGACAATTCTATTCAACAATCGAGTCCCCGCTGGAAACTAACAGAAGAATTACTTCTTACGACAGGATGTGGAAATTGCCTTTCTCTATAGTCACCTCAATCGCTCAGCGCTGGTTACAATTGACCACGATTGCAATCAAACTTCGGGAAACTATTTCTTTACTATACACCATTCTTTAGTAAAATTTGCTTTGTCTATCCCCTACATAAAAAGGTGAAGTAGAGTGGGGGTGGAATATCAAAATGTTGTATTTTTACTTTCGTATCTTATGCACGATATAATGTTGACATACTATTGAACAGACCGTTGTGAAATTTTTGCCTTTTCTGCGTCACTATCTAAAATGTAGTGTTCGAGTAGAAATAACAACATTAAGCCATGTTTCTGCAATTTTTATTCGATTAGCAACACGTTGACAAAAACTTATGGAAATAATCAATAACAAGATTATTATATTATGGATTACATTGTGGATTACCTCTTTGCTAGATATCATTACGTAAGCACAAATGTTAAAGTTTGAATCATCTTGGAAACCTGTAAGCCTAAGAAAAAATAAGTTAGTAAAGGTACTTATTTAGAAATCCCAAGGAGGAGCTACCCCGTAGAAAAAAATGGGGGAAAACATTGCAGCAAAAACAATTTTCACTGATACTGAGATGAAAAGAGGGAAATCCCATTCCCACATCATGTTTTACTTCTTCGGTCAGTTTCAAGTAACGACTTGATTCTTGAGTAAAAATTCCAGACAAGTAGTTTAATGTTAGTTAAACCAATAGACTGCATATTTTGCACACTTAGAAGATGCATTAAAGTATCAAAATGAACTATTCTACAATATTAATTACATGGTATTGAATAATGATAAATAGTAGAAAATGTTAACAATCAAAAAACGAAATATAGTAACTAATTATTTTCCCTAAATTTAGTTAAAAGCTCATACACGTATTATTTTCGCTGTATCGCCCGCTGAAATATGAAATCCGAAAATTTAAAAGAACGCTAGTAAACCTAAGATGCAGAGGAAAAAGTTAACAGGATAAGGACATATATTGACGATATACTCATTTTGGCAAAGTGAGAAGGGGATGTGCAGAATAATTTGTGATCTTTGGAAACTTGCCTTGTCTGCTCTATAATATAAGAGTATTTTCATATATGAAGAATGTCCCATTTATTCTAAATACTGCTTAACTTTAGTTTTTTTAAGTGGAACACCTTTAAGTTTTTTTTTTCAAAAAATGGCATTTGCGTTATGTACGTCAGTATTTTCATTGCATTACAGCTCTTCACCTATTAGAATTTTCAGAATAAAACCTAAATCGATCGATTCTTGAACAATACTCGCATAGCACACATCTATCACAAATTTATAAAAAGAAAAGTAATCTCAAAATTTAAACAAGGTAAGAGAAAGTTGTGTGAGTGTTTCACACCGGATATTTGATAATGTTATTGTGGAATCATTTTCTCTTCGGTATCTAATGGGACAACAATATAACAATTACTTTACATTGTTTTATTGTTTTTCTGACCTTTGACAAGTTGCAAGTATAAAACATTTAAAAAACAAATAAATTTTTTAGAAACAAATTTGAACCCATACCGACATAATTATTACATTAAGGAGAATGTTTTTTACTATAACTCATCTGGATATTTCATTTGGATATTTTTTTATTTTTTTTCTGGATGTTAATTTTCCATTTCCACATCTTTCTTTCAATCCTGGTATGATAGAAGATCGTCTCAAGAATTTGCAAATTTTCAAAAGATTGGAAGAATGGGATCTTTTCTGGTCAATAGATGGCTTTCAGAAATGTAGATACATACATAATATATATTTCGCGTTTTAAAGCCCATAGAATTATTGGGATATTTTCATTGCAAGAATAAGATATACCACTTATACTATTAAACGCGCTATTGTTAATTTGTTTATTTATTTGTCGACATCGTCTCGGCAACGGGGACATTAGCATATTTTCATCGAAAGGTGGTAAATAACCTATTAAGAAACAGAACAGGCAACCAATTATTGAAAGCTGTTAAAAGCTCATATACGTATTATTTTCAATACACCGCCTGCTGAAATATGAAATCTGAAAATTTAAATGAACGCGAGTAAACCTAAGACACCAAGGAGAACCCTAACAGGATAAAGGTATTCAATACCACGCAGATTGGTTTGTAGAAAAAGAAATAAATATTCATACAGAATTGATAAAATCGATGTTAAAAACTACTTATCTTTGAGAGTGAGGCACAAAAAACTTGTCTAGCGCCTGATAGAATGGATAGAAGGAAGAACACGCAAATTAGAGAAGCATTGAAAGTTACCCCACTATAGGAACAAAATAATGTACAAAATAATTGGTGGTCCCTTTGTAGTCGATGTACGTACAACTATAGGCGGGCGCAGAAAGCGTGGAAAATACGATTACGTAAAAGCGCGGGAACACTGCAACCGTGCAACGGTGCGGTTAATGTCCTATCGACGAAGGTTGCTGTATGTTTTTTACAATTTACCCCTGCTGATTCGGGATTTTTTTTTCAAAAACCGTTCAGACATTAATTATTAAACTTCTCCATCGCAACAATGTCGTTGAAAATCTGCACTGTTATGGATATACCTTTTAATAAAACAATAACTAAATGAGGTGTAATTTTGAATTGTTTATGCCTTTGTAAAAAATTCATTGTTCTGTTGACTTATTTTTGTTTTATTGGAAATGGTTAGAAACTTTAAAGTTAGTGGTCAAAACTTTTGACGGCGATAGTGCCTTTGATAGTAATTTTGAGTCAGTTAATTAAGAGTTATGTAGGTGAACTGTGTATGTATTTTGTCATAGAAAACTGGCAGCACAGGATAACATGAGATCACCTCTCTATGGCAACATCTTTTTTCTCACAAAAAATAGTAATGGGAAAGCAAGAAAAACACACATCTTCCCTTCTTAAAATAACATACCGAACACGGTAGTGCTCGAGCATTCCTTCATTTACGACCCATTTCGGCTGAAATCAAGCAGAAGCTGAGTGCCGTCTCGGCGAATTTTATTGCTAGTTTTACGATCGATGTGATTGAATCGCTTCTTTTGATCGAAATTGCATATTTGGATTTACTTTTTGCGAAAATTGTAGGAGCTATTACCAGCTATTACTATGAGTAATTATAATTAAATGGAAATATTTTCAGATTGAGAAGTAGGTATGCGATAAGTATAAATATAGAAATCGATTAGATTATAGACAGAAGTATCCAGTCGGATCAGGTTATTACCTCTTCTTCTGGAACTTCAGGAATTCTTATGGGTTTTTGATAAAGTTTCTATCAATTTTCCCCTGATACCGAAAATCTCATACCGAATCAAATAGAATATGTAACCAATGTGATAATTCGCATGTTGAACATATGTCTTTTTACAGTGCCCCGATGATGGTGCAAACCAAAACATGTCGAGCTGAGACTTGTAACTCTTGAGTAGAACCAGAAGTAGACAATTCTATTATTCACTTCCCCATGGAAGTGATAAATAAAATTGGACTGTGTAAATCGAAAAAAAGATAGACCAGGTCCAATAGAATAAGCAGCGTTGAACAATGGTGCAAAATTGCATTTCACAGCACGAGACTGAAAAGTACTGTGTGGTAAGCATGAACTAAAATAACTGCGCTATCTGGCTAAAGGTTGTGTCGGCACGCAAAGCCCAAGTGGCTGTTCGTGTCGTGGCTATTTTTAGCACGGAAAGGGCATCTCTTTACGGTCCACTTCCGCGAATTTCATGATCAGCGCTCTGATTGTAATTTACGAGTCGCGTACGGTTCCCCGGTGCAGCGCGACCTATAAATTCTTCAATAACTGGGGCGAGGTCCTCGGGCAATTTTATTGCCGCCGACAATCATTGCTGTATTACCATCTAATTGATGTCGGTCGCCGTCGCATTCGAATCAATATTGCGGTATTTCGCAAAGCATCAGTCGCCGGCGGTTGCCACTAGACACACATTTCAATTGGTCACTTCATGTGACATTAATTTTCTTACTCGGTACTCCCACCGCAGCTCTAATGGTGTCGTATAACTGATGGACATTACGTGCACAACGAAACAATTTACCAACTCAAATGGCCATATTTCCTTAACTTTTAACTCACACCTACATGAAAACTATGTTTATCAAGCTGGTCTTGAGAATGCTATTTACGTCCACCAACCTATAAAATTTCAAACATAATAGGCATTTCTTTAATCTTCGGTTGCCCAAAATACAGTTACCATCACAAAAAAGGTCATTATTATAAGATGATTGTTCAATCATGGGGGCTTCTGTGAAGACGGTGGAAAAATAAAGCATCCTTCAAAAAATGTAAATTTCTTTGGCCTCTTACCATTACCCCTAAACCTTAGACGCTAATGTCAGATCAGAAACATAAAATTCTCCAATTTTAAGTTCCCATCACACAAAATCCATGCTTTATCATCTAGGAAAACTGCACCCACTATTCAAATCGACATCACTCATAATCGGAAAACGGTATATGGACGGTAGCCCTAAGTGGATGAGGGATAAAGTTGCAATAGTCACTGGTGGTGCCAGTGGTATTGGCCACCAAATACCACTGGCGATCAGCCACCGGTATTTAGATTCCAGGATACCATTTTGTGTACCAGGATATCAATCAAACCATCGGGGAACAGCTTGCGCAAGCTTTCGAGGAGGAGTTTGGAAGAGAAACGACGCATCTCGTGAAATACGATATTAAAAAAATCATATAATTTTGATTTAACGCAAACAAAGCGAG
Organism: Diorygopyx duplodentatus; assembly: GCA_033557515.1. Classification (NCBI taxonomy): domain Eukaryota; kingdom Metazoa; phylum Arthropoda; class Insecta; order Coleoptera; family Scarabaeidae; genus Diorygopyx; species Diorygopyx duplodentatus. The sequence goes on from JAWQRJ010005356.1 coordinate 8,194, forward strand.
ACAGATTTGTTTGTTTAACTTTGAGATGTTTGTAGCGATCTTTTACTCGCTACATTAGGTTTAGTTGATAGGACTAGTCGTTGGTAGATGGCGTTGTTTATTTTCAGTTTGTAAATTTTTACTGATCAGGAAAAATCGTGCTCTTCCGTTGGAGATCTGGAGGGACGAACATCGTGGTTGGCGTGTTAAAAGAAAATTTTAGAATGCGACTGATTTATTTAAGTTTTGTCTTCTGTGTGTCTAGGTTTTGAGTTGATTATAGGTATTTATTGGGGTTTTATAATTAGGTTTTCTTTTATTTAGGTTTTTTTCGTTTAACTTTACTTTGAGTAACATGCCCTGTTTAACCATATTTCACGTTTCTTGTCGTTTTAAGCGTGTGATTGATTTCTGGAGGCTTATTCTTGGATTCCGCAGGAGTAGAAGAGTGGTAGGCGTAGAAAATTATGAAATTATTTGTTTACCAGCTAAGTTTCTCAGATACACATACGGGTGTTCAGGATTAAATATATTCTTATTTATTTGCAACGGAGTTTTTGATTCTTTATTTAGTATCCCTCTTTTCCTGTTATATCGATGAGAAGGCTCTTTCTGAGAAGTTCCTTTTTAAGACTACGGTGGCCCCCTTTTTCTTTTTTATTATTGTCGAACCCATGATCCAGTCCATCAACAAAACTGAGGACTTTTCTAGAGTTTTCCAACTGAGAGGGAAGCCTGTACTCCAGTGTTGTTAAAACAGGGATAAATGACGCTGCAATCTCAAATGAGAGGCACACTTCTCGACGTCCAAAAGAACCGGTTGAGGCCGTATTGTTGGGAGAACGGACCGGAAACTGAAAGAACGGTGGAACGGCGGCAAATAGTTTCCGAGTTAGTCGCTTTTTTAACAAAATTGTCGCAAAGAAGATAAATCACAAGTTTTTCCCATGTTATGAAAAGCTAGTAATTAGTAATGAAGTAAGTTTTACTATTTCCTTAGAAAAACGCTGGTGTAGACATTACAAGCATAAACATACAGTGAGGAATAACATGGAATAAAATGATTTTTGGTGATATTTTAGAAAATTGTGGAAAATGCTCGGACAAGTCGATTTTTATTCTCAAATGTACGTCTTTTGAATTAAAATTTCAATATACAGACTGATCCATGTATTAGCAATAATAGTTACGTCATTTTTTTAACACGCTGTATATTTTTGGATTCTACTTGATCATCTGATCAACAACCTACAGACCTACAAACTACAGATTAGGTTTTTATCAAGAAACCAATGGAGAACATTTTGAAAATTTAATATGCTAAAGCAAACAACGAGTAGCGCTGTAGAAAAATATTTTTTGTTTCAAAACTGTTCATTTTCCCTATACTTTTGTGTTTTCATTAAATCTCTGAAAACCATTACCTTTATCATTTAAACCTTAAGGCCCAGTTGTATAAAGCGTTGTTAAGTTCTTTATCAAGTTAACAATGAGCTCAGCCAATCAGGTTAGAGCATTTTGAAGTTTCAGACTTGAATTTTCCAATCAGATTGCTTAACAATATTGTTAACTTGACGACGTACTTAACAATGCTTTATACAACCGGGCCTTAGTGTTCCTCATACTTAACCTCATCTGATAATCTTCTGATATTGATCTACTGATAACGCAAGTACCTATGTATTAATTTTTAAAATCGATTTGTTCTGTATACTAACAGCACTTGTCTATGTTTTTGTTCAATAACATAATAATTGAATAAAATACACCAAAACCTTTTTTCAAGGTTTATTTTTACACGGTTTAAAAAATCTCCAAAGTCACACAAATACTGTTTTTATACGGTTTATTTTCAAAAAAGCGCGGTTTAAAAAAAAACGTCAAATGGGGGATTCCCCCAAAATTAAGACTTAGATTTCAGTATATCCACAATTCGAATAGTATACATATTCTACACGAGCGGAAAGTTTGCCCACGAGCCGAAGGTGTGTGGGGCGGACCGCGAGTGTAGAATATTTTCCATATTCAATTTTCCATATAAAATATACACTGAGTATTTTTACACGGTTTTCTGAGAAACCAATTTACCATGTAAAAAAAGGTTTTCGCGATTAGTGAGTGAGTGAATAGTCCTATGC
>JAWQRJ010005357.1:0-10310 GCA_033557515.1 Diorygopyx duplodentatus
TACGCAATATGTCTTTGATTGGATTTGGACGATCTGGATATCTTTCAGAACATAAACGAAACGTTCTTTCAATTATTCTGTTACATTCTCCATAAATGATTAGTAAATTTAAGAAAATATTCATTAGAGAATCCTAATCGCGACATTTTACAACAAAAACTAACTTATTTTAATAACAATAATGATATACGTACACAGAGTGAGTCTAACTGTTAAATAAACTATAATTTTACATTGAGTTGGCTGTTTCAAAGCACTCTAGATTTGGAATTATTAATAACTACTTATACGGATACATTTTCTTTAACTGATTTTTATCCCATATATTTACGTTTTCCTTTTTAGTTTAGCGTTACAAGTAACAAGATTTGATCAGTTGAATTTCTAGTTGTGTTTATTTGTTATAATTAAAATATGGTTTGTTCTTTTAAGTCGCTTTAAATTTAGAATTATTAATTAAAATTGCTTATTTTGATACATTTTCTTTAAACTGATTTATCTCAATAAAAAACATTTTAGGTATAGGGTATTCTACAGAAAGTTAATATCATTTGTTTAGAAGAATTCAAAAATGTATAGAAATAATAAGGTTTTCATTTTAAAAAATTGACTTTTGCTAATTATTTTAACGTCGTATTTAAATAAATATTTTGAACACCCTGTAAAATATTTAAAAAAATTCAACAAACTTTCCAATAAAGATTTGCCGTCTCTTTAACGTGGCCAAATAAATTTCCTTTATTTGCAGTACTTATTGTTTTACACATCATTTAAAAGAGCAATGCAACTGTCACTTTTTTTTGTTAAAACTGACATATCTCAGGAACTGTTAACATTCAGTATAGGGAATGTAACACAAAGTTGCTTTTAACTTTAACATAGAACTCAAAAATGCAATAAAATACAGGGTGTTCCATTAGAAATAAGCATTTGAGTACCACTTCCGGTATAACCGGAGGTGATCAAAAGTTGAAAATATTTTAGTTAAGGCTGCCGCACAAAAACCAATAATCCCAAACTTTCAATATTCTAATTTAGCTGATTCTCCATATCTTTCTAATGAACGCTCATCGTGCCGGACACTGTATTATTTTATATTTCGAATGACCTCGTTAAGTATTGCCAAAATGTCGATTTGTTAGGTAATTGTATTTATGGACACAACCGGATTTTCAATGTGCCGTTAATATTCACTCTATTATTTAATTCCACTGTCATATGCGTGGCATTATCCTCAATTTTGTTATAATTAAACCGCGTAATTTGGAATTGTATTTTTCGGAGCATACATCATTTAATCGTGTAATTTTCAATAAATCATGTTGCTGCGAATTTGAATATGCAAAGAACGGTGATAAACACGATTTAAATATAAAATGTGTATACGTATACCTTTGTATTGTGTATATTAGTATTGTGTATATTTGTATAGTGTGTATGTATTTGTATTGTGTGTAGCTGTATTGTGTGTGTGTATCTATAGGTGCTTTTGTACGGTACAAACTCAGGGAGGAATTGTCATAAACATCGGTTTTGTCGTTATTTCCGTTGCCGTTGGAATTTATTGCATCCCGGAAATCGATTAAAAGCTAAATCAAAATCCAATTTATCGTAACACTCGGTTGTAGTTAAAACAATATTATATCCGGTATTGCAATCGTTTCTCTGTATAATATTCAGCTTTGGCTTCATTTTCGTTTTTCCCCCTCGAAAGGTATTTGAAAAACATGTTCTTATCGACCGGGAATAAAATACATTTGCTTAACTAAATATTGATTTTATCGTTGTATTCGTTAATAGCTTTATTGAGGTGGATGGTTACCAAAAGGAAACCGGACGTATTATATTTAGAAATAGAAGGAAAGTGGAAACTAAGTGAGTGGGTTGGAAATAAAAACGTAAATCGTTTAGATTTGTAATTTCGCATGTACCGCAAGAGCGGTATAGTGCATAAATTACAATGGTGCACTGAAGAAAAATGCTAAACACCCTCGCTTTTAAAGAAGATTTACATACGAACAGTGCACTCTGGTTGTATACCAAATTTATTAGCGTATGCAAATTTTATGAATCGCCACGAATACGAGTATCGCTGGCGAAAAACTATGAGATAAAACGAGCAGTGGAACCCCAAAAAAAAATCTAGAAAATTGTAAACTATTAATAAAACTCCTTATCACACGAAACACTTCTATTTTTATATACCAACAATCTAAAACAAAGATAAACTTACCGACTTTATAAATTTCTCTTCTCGCACGGCGGCTTCACTAGATGTTTCTTTATTTTCGAATTACCCTGAATGTATATACAATTTGACCATCCACTTTTTCACCACACACAGAAGAAGAAAAAGTCGCTTTTAAATCATCGATACTTTTCTATATAAGTTTTTATTGTCGGTTTTCCACGGGAAAATTAATTCAATTATGTGTTATTGTTGAGAGAAAGACGTACGATGCGGTATTTTGCGTGCACTGTCAGGAGGCTGGAGTTGCACTGGGGGTTGGAAAAGTTAGCGGTAGCGTCCCAATGACTATTACGTCACTAGCGAGCCCCGCTTTTCCTTCCGAAGGCACTCACCTGGGGTGGTGGGGGTAGCTGAAAGCAACCACCAACCCCCAGCCCGTCCGCGTGCTTTGGAGCACTTCACTAGAGGGAGCTAAATTGGTGGAGGCGCCTCGTACTTTGCAGGAATCTACTCTTCAGGGCGAAAATTTTAGGGGGTTGCAGATGATATGTTAGGATACTGGGTTAGAGAGGACGCTGATAATAGTGATTGTAGCAAAAAAGTTGTTAAACGTTTTTTAACGTGAATATTTCATGTAATTATTTCGAAGCATTCTTTGCAGTAGTGTTGTTTCTATAATACATAAAAAATGTTGACTGTTACATAAGAAGAATTACAAAATTTGTCCCATAACAAAGTGGAAATAATTAAAAATACCTTCTCCTCAACTTGTGGGGCGCCCCCCTAGCCTGTCAGAAAGAGGCATATCCCCAAAAATATTTAGTATTTTACCCAATATTTCTTCAATTTCTTTTATACTCGTTTCCAAGTCATTTAAATTGTTTATTGGTAAGTATTTAATATTTACATCATCATTAATTTCTTTTGCAATAGTTGTAGTTGTAGTAAATATTATTTCTATTTTCTCCAAAGCATTCATTAGCAACGAAAATATATTATTCCACATTTCCTAATTTTTGTAACATAACACATTTTGGCAATCTTTTATCAAAGGAATTTTTTTTAAATTGGTTTCAAAATAATGTTTATCTAGACATGTGTTCAAAACAATTTTGTATTCTTCCAATATTACAATACATTTCTTCAAAGCTTCAACTAAATTGTGTAAATTTTTTGTTTTAACAAAATGATTGGTTTCGCAGAATTGTTTAAAATAAATCTGATGTGCTCTAAGTTGCTTTAAATCGTTTGCGCGGTCAATTAATTTTTGTTTCTGTTCGAAAATGTTATTCTAAAAAATTAAATACGGAAAATCAAAACACATTTAAAATGTTGAATGTTAAATCGACTTACCATTGAGTTTATGGGAAATCCTTTGTATCTTTCAGGTTCATAAACTCCCAAATATTTTGAAGGATTTATGAGAATATTTTGAACACCATCCAAACGTATCAACGATTTTAAATAATACGATTCACTTCCAAACCAAGATTTTAAAATAATTTCATCAACATTACTTGAAAAATAAATTATATATCGATGCAATAAAATTATTTAAATGTAAAAAAGCATGTCTTTTACTTACCTATAAGATGTATCTCCTATTCTTAGTAATAGCTCTAAGTCAATGGGTTTTACAATAAATTTCTTTAAGTCATCCTGTAGATTTGATTCTGTAATTCCTTTCTAATATGACAAACCCATTTTCGATAACTCCTTAAAAAGGTCAGTTAAACCTCTACGTTTTTGTTGCAAAATGCTTTTGGCTTGAGATTTTTATTTCGGTAGAGGCAATGTTTTGTCAATCTAAAAATTTATAAACTAAATGTTTTATAGATTGGTATAAAATAAAAATATTACCTACAAATTTTGCAAATGAACACTCCTTTGTATAACCTCTGTTGTAAATTCTTCCAAATTTTGGATTAACTTTGGATATCCTAAGGAGGAAATTATTTTCTCACTGAGCGATTTAGATTTCATAAAAAGTTTATTCGTTTTTCTTAGCAGGTTTTCGTCAAAATTGTTTTGGTTAAGCTCATCAATATTGGGCATTCTGGAGATATACAGATTATATTCAATTGTTGTAGAATCCTGTTTGGATTGATTCCAAATGCCAACATGGAAATTGTGTTTTTCAGCTGATAGTATTAAGAATGGTTGTATAGATTGTTGTAAAATTTTCTGCAATTAAAATAAATTAGTCAAAACATATTAAATTTTTCTCAATATTAAAATTTTACTTCGAATTCCATCATATGTTTATGTATGACTTTATGTGTTTTTAACAAACTATCTTTGACCGCCCAATAAGATATATCTTTCCATCTAACAATTACATCACATAATCTTTAAGCTTCTTGTCTATTGGGTTCCTCAATTCCTTAATCTTCAAGATAACGTTTGGTAAAAATTGCAAATAATAATTGTGGAGATTCCACACGATGTTTTGTAGCATTTCAGATTTTTTTAGTAGAACACACTGACAGTGAAACACTTTTAATAATTCCAATCTATTTTTGAATTCCACCAAATTTGATTGTGTTACAAATTTTTGAACGGTATCAATAAATTCTCTTTCTGATATGCAGTTAGAATGAAATTGATCTATCATAGAGTAAATCATTCTAAAAAAAAATATTACTAAGGATAAAAACAAAGAGAAAATCATGTAAACAAACCTACCTTTCACACGTTATATTTAAGGAAGTTTTCCACGTGTTTAGTTCCATTTTTCGCCAAGAAATTATTTGTGCTGTAACGTTACTTATGCAAGTTTGCAAACTAACACCAGAATGTGCATTTTTCTCCCATTCATGGGATTTTGTTAATAATATTTCAAAACCGGTTAAAAACCGTGATATCGGACTGTCTATATCAAAATTATATATTCTTGATATAATTGTATTTATCTATAAAGTAACTCAAAATATATTAATGGTAAAAATTGCAAAAACTCCACCTCACACTTTTGTCTTTTGAAAGTATTTAAAAACAAGTGCTGATTTTTTCAAAAATGATACTTAAATGAAATCAAAGTAAAAAATGTTTGGTGAACTATTTTTCTAAAAGTGAAAAAAAAGTTGTAAAAGAAGTGATGAACGAAGATGATCGGACCATTCTATCAAATGCTTACTAATTTCATGTTCTAGTTCTTTTATTACGTGATAACAATTTTTTATCTCTTCAACGTTGGAGTCACGATAAAAGTTGTAGATCTTTTCCGATATTTTATACTCTAAAAATACATTAATATCATTCAAACCATTATTTAACATTTCTACACTCACCCAATGTCGTATTTCCAAAGTTTTTAGCTGCGTTTATCAAAACGAGGAGGCTGCTTAATAATTTCGTATCGAGATTGTAGACTAGTGAATTTTCATTACTTTCCAATAATGATTTATATAATCTGTACTTTTCTATTAAAGTGGCAATATGATCATAATTTTCTTTTGTATGATTTTAATTTTCTTTTAAAACCATTCATCAAAAATCCCACCAACTCCAACCACAATACATACGTCACTTCCAAAATCAAATGAATCTAACATTCCAAAAGATATCCGATCACCATTTAAACGAGCTCTATTTTGGACAGATCCTCAGCTTTCAAAGAAAAGAAAATGTAAAGAAAAAATATCGTCAGTAATAACCTCCGAGGCTTGACAGAAATACCATCAAAACAAAACAGAAGAGCAGTTGGAGGAATAAAGAGAAAAAGAAGAAAGCAAAATAAGTAGACTCGAAAAAAAGAAAGAAAATGAGCTACAGAAAATACACAAAACAAAAACAAAGTCAAACAGATCAGTCAGTCAAAGTCAATTTCTGAAGATTCAAAAAACTGGGTTGAAAGTGGTGATAGTATGGATGACATAAATTTATTCGAGGACTTGTGAATTGTTTGATAGTACAACATTAATACAGGAGATTATGTTTTAGTTGAATTTAAAGGTGGCAACCGCAAATATTTCTTGAGGAAAATGAAATTGAAGTTGTGAGCTTGAAATCTACAAAGGAGGATAAAAAACTTTTAAATTAGAAGATGTTAGTTTTGTACATAAAAAGGCTATTATTGGGAAACTGCCATCTCCTAAGGTTGTTTCGGCTGGTGTTTGAAATGTGTAATAGTCAGAGCAAACCAGAAGTGAGAATAGCCAGACAAATAACTTAAGGTGAACTGCTTAAAGAAACTGCTAATACATTGGTTAATAGTCAATCACTTTTTATTAAGACATTTTAAAAATTAAGTACGAATGATTTTGTAAAAATAAATATGATAAAACAAGCATTTTAGAACAAAGATAAAATACATTATAAATAAATTCAATGTCAAGTTCTTTTGATTGGTTACATAATTAAACTATTTCATAAATATCATCTGGTTTATTAAATTCATATTTCTGTCTAGCTCTAATTGATTATTGACTATTACAAATTTCAAGCACAAAACCAATAAAACGCTGCAGGTTAACTTATTATTCGTTTATAGGATGATATTCATAATCATACAACAATAATACTTAAGATAAAAATCGATACTCGATACTGATCTAGAAAAAAATGTGTTCTGATAAGTGTTTTTATCACGCCATAATAAGCAGGTGCAGTGACATATCTGTTTGATAAATATACTTATAAATTGAATTAAATGTAATGTTGAAACACGTTACCACCTTTAATTCTTCGAAAATGTGAATATTTAGATCAATGTAAAAATTTTGCATTTTTGTTTGAAAACTTTTTAGATTATTATCCAATAAGAGAGGTTCTTCGCTTATAACTCCTTGATTTCATTGATAGGAATAGAATAGAAATAGGTATTCAAAAATAATTAGCACCGTATGTTTCGTTATACCCACTATATCCATAACAAAAAAAAACGAATCCACTTTATTTGAAGTAAAAGAAAACTGATAACGCAACAAGTGTTTTAATAATACTTCCTTTGTTAAAAGATACTACCAATCATATATACTTGAGTACTTATTCATTACGTCGGACTATCAAATGATTGTTCAAAAATGTTTATCTTAATGAGATTCTGCCAGAAAGTTATAAATTCCGTTTGACAATCGAATATTTTCATCATTTGTATAGTGATCTTGTATTAAGTAAGTACTAATAAGGTAAATTCCGTCACTATAATCATCGACACTTAATGTCTATGTTTGCTTTTAGTATATTTAAAAAAATGCGCTCCATACTGGTTCTTGTTGCCATATTGGCAATTGGGTATTCAAAAGAGCTGAAGTTCGGTCATCAGTTTAATGGTGGACACGTCTTGCCCAGACATGCCAAAATTTTCGAAGAAACCATAAACGAAACGTTGGAATGCGTCAGGTACAACCTGGAAAATGGGTTGCCTGAATATGATTTTCCCTCAATGAAAACGCTTTTGGTTGAAGATTTTACTCTTGACGTGGGAATCTTAAACATTAGTGAGGCAAGGTGAGGTTTTACAAAATAAATTGCAGGAACGATTAATTACAATTAAAATATTTTTAGCGGTTACGCACATGTTCGTGAATTATCGTTCACTGGTTTAACGACTTTCTTCGCCCCAGAAATTGAAGGAACATTATCTTTGAGTCCCGTGGGATACGCCTTGGACATTACGCTTGTCTTCCAAAGCTTTGATCTTGATACTTTGTATGATTTAGAATTGTTTGTCGACGATATGCACCTCGTTGGAGATGGAACGCTGAAGTAAAGAACTGCATTCCCATAAAACTGTTCGTTTAACTAATGTAAAATTTATTTTTTTTCAGATGGGATATCACAGATCTTTCTCTGAAACTCAGCGTTTTCATAGCGATCGATGAAACTGTCAGTATAAACGATTTGTCTATTTTAATCCACATGGGAGGTTCTCATGTACGTCTTCATTTTTCAACGTTACTGTTGTTGGGAAATCAATTAATTTCATGAATTTTTAGGCTGAAATTACTGGATGGTTCCACGATGAAGAGCACAGCCAAATATTCACCGACTTATTCAACGATTATCTGTGTCCAGCTTGGATAAACAACCAGCCCGAAGCAATCGATGAGGCTCTAAGCCCAATAATTGAAGAACTTATCAATTCCTTGTTAAGTACACCTGCTGGACTTGAAGCTGCTGAAGATGGTGGACTGATTGATGCCCTTATTAATTGCGATCCACATCGTGTTTATTAAAAACATTACTGGATTGTTATATTAAAATTAGTAAAGTCTGTGCTTGTACTTATAATTCGGATCTCACCCATTCCTAAGTTTGATTACTTAAAAAATACAACATAAATCGGAAAAAGCATTATCATTGATTTTATTTATGGCTTCCTGTTGTTCTTTTTCCAAACATGGTAACGAAAAATTACTAATTGAATTTAAATACACCAATCTATTAACACTTCAGATACTGTGTATCAAATTTGGAGAGAAAATTTTAAATCTTCTGAAAATTCTGTTTGATACTGGAGTTTAGTGACATCCTGGCTCAAATACTGGAACTATCAGTTTACAGCACTCTGCACTTCCACTGAAAGCTATTTAAGTTGCCTATATGCACGTTTTAAACTAGCCATTGGAATTTCTAATTTGCGCTGGTTGACATCTAAATTTGTCCTATTCCGTTTTGCACGAATTTTTCTCCACGTCACCCATAACGAACAAACTTAACAATGTTTCGAAGCAATGCTTTCGTAGCGCAAAGATGTAATATTAATGAGCTCGCGGCGTCATAAGTCATAATACTTTCGCGGAAACCATAAATTGTCAGAAAGTATAACTGAAATTCTGAGTACTGAGCTGGTACGAAATAGGTAACATTATTTATGTTTTTGCGTGTAACATACCGGGAAACATTGTCATAAATACAAATGAATGCGAGGAATGTTTGTACTTATTTCGAGTTTTTGCTGCTAATGCATTTCTGTTGTTTTAAAGGAAGGAAATGTAACAATATTTTTTCTGTAGAAAACTAGCGTTTGTACTACAACACAATCGTCTGTGTTAACATTAATCTAATATTTACCGAGCTAGTTATTTGTTTGATTAAGCCGTGCTTGACAGGAAATTCTTATCACTAAATGTTGTAAATAACAACTAACTATTTCCTTTGATCACGAAATTTCTATTAATGAAAATTATGATACAGTTAAGAAAAAAAATTAAATGTAAAAGTTTAAAAATGTTTAAACGATTGCAAATCCTGATATTTCCGTGTATTCGTGTATCCTTGTATTATTCAATGCTCAACTCGCCAGTAATACCGCAGAAACAACAATAAATAGAAGTTTTCAAGAAACCTTTTATGAGCGGTTGAGTTTCACATTCGAAATTCTTTCGTCTGAAGTGTGAGTAAGCTGCAGATTTAACAGCTGAAAATGATGTCATTTGTCGTAGACGTTACCAACAAAACATAGAATAACGTTTTGATACAATATATTGTATCTTAGAAAAAAATGTAGTGCGGGAGTGCTATTTCTCATTCCTGTATTTCTCTCCCCAAATCCCCAACACACACGGAATTTTCGCACACAGCTCACAGTTGCAGTTCAGACTTTGTGTTATTTTCCACACTATACGAACATCAGGTGATGTTTTGCCAGTTGATATGGAAATGATTAGTTCTAAGATATACTTATACTTTAAATCTTGTACTGTTAGAGTAGAAACATTTTAGTAGAAAAATTTTGCAACTTCGTAGAAACCGATTTTTCAATGATACTGAGGTATTCACAAACAAGATGGTTAGCATTACTTCCCACCATTAAGAGGGTACTCCAAATATTTTTACCACTGAAGGCTTATTTTCAATCTGAAGAAAGTGTCCTATGCTTGGTTACATTTTATTAACACTCAGGCTTCAATAGTTCATAAAGCTATTACAACAATTGAAAATCAAACTGCGTCCGTATTTGATGTAACTACTTCAATGGAAAGCTTCAATTTGATGTAATTACTGAAAGCTTCTGAATATTGAGCAAGATAGATGATAACTAGGGCACGGATCTTTATTTAAATAAATATTTTCGTACTTAAATAAATATTTTGCGATTTTTGATGATAAATAAATATTTGGTGTTTTGAGAAAAATAAACAAATTCTTTCTCATTTAATCTAAATATAATTCA
>JAWQRJ010005358.1:0-10309 GCA_033557515.1 Diorygopyx duplodentatus
GTGTTTTCCCATACAGTCTAGATCCTGTCCTGATATATTTCCGTCCGTTCTTTTGTCTTGACCAGAATTACCTGTCCCGTTCTCCCAGTATTTTCACAAACCGATCGCACAAACTTTAACCGTTTGTTTAATTATATAAATTGCTAAATTTGCTATTCTCCTGCTTGGTATTACTTCCGTCCGCTTTGGGTTTTATCCGCTTATAAATTTTCCTGGCCCACCGTTTTACCGCTTTGCTTTGCATAAACTTTTGTAAACCTACCGACTCCGGAATTTGAAGAAACCTGCACGATTACAGAACGCCTGGAAACCGTGTCTTCGCTCAAGCTGCCCGGAACGACTCTGAAGCCGAAGGGACGGACCGTGGAGAGTAAACTCCCTAAAATCTGGCGCCCGAGATCCGTGGAAGAAGAAGAAGAATATTTATTTATTGTTAATTTTTGGAATGATTTTCATTATTTTGTTTTTATTATTTTAAACAAATCTAGAGATTGCGTCACAAGAGCATAAACCCAGAAGTGCTAACAAATGTTACTGATAGTTTAAAAAAGAGGTAAACATTTATTTTAATGTATTTCCACCATTTACTATTATTTTATTTGCAGCTTAAATTAGTACCTACGTAATATTTAAAATATTATTAATAACCCGGGGTTTGTAACAAGCAATTCTGACTTGTCAAAATACCATAGGTTACCGTTTAAAACTCGTCATTATTTAAGCTTAATTTTTGGAGACCTTATATACGTTAGGAATTTTTTCGCCAGTTTGAAAAGAAATGTAATCAATTAGTCACATCAGGCTGAATGTGATGTAAAAATGAATAATAAATGTTCTGTTTTTAAATTATTAACATTATTACTACATTTCCACCAAATACCAAATATTTAAAAAACCGTTAGGTTTAAGTGAGGTAAACCATAATGAAACTCGATATTATTTTGAACGTAGAAACGAAAAATGAAATAGTATACAGGGAATTGTTTTCTATCAAAAACTGTAGCCGTAATACTGCGTGCCGTCAATCGTTAATAACCCCTTAAAGAACTTAAAACGTAAAATATTACAAAATAATGAGTATAAATGTATATTTTATGAGCATAATTGTAACACACCCACAGAAAAACTTGCCTCCTTCTTACAACAAGTCCTAATTAATATTTTAAATTTACAGTTAAAGTTAAGCACACTACAATTAACTGTTTTGATCTAATTAATAAACCGAATGAAGTTAGAATTAATGACAGGATTGTATAATTCTCCCAAGATATTCAAAACCTATACATTAATATCTCTAGAAAAATCACTCTAGAAATCTTATACACAGATTCGTAAAAGCAAATTTTTAATACAGCTTTGCAATATGTCTGTAGAACAAAACATTTTCAATTTTAATAATATGTAGCACTCTCAACGAAACTATGCAATATTTATCTAGATTATATGGAGAATGAAATAGTCGTCCACAAACACAGTTTAGCACAAAACAAATTAAGTTTTATGGAAGATATGTTGATAACATTCGAATTACATTTCAAGGGGTAATTCACAAATACAAGTCCTATATAATCTCTTTAAAAGTATAAATAACTTATCCTCACAATACGAAAAGAACAAATTAATATTAACTTCTTGGCTATTACATTATTGTTTTTATATAGGTCAAACGGGTAGACATCTGATAACCAGGTTTAAGCAACACCTTCCTAATAGTATTTATTATTAATGTAGACAACGATATCTATTGTCCACAATCTATGCCATACGCCGATATCTTCAGATACCAACGTATGCTTTTTAATGTTGCGTCATCTGCAACATGTTTATATCTACAGAAGTGTATTTTAAGTAGCTTTTTAACGGTCAAATATATTTTTAATCTTAATTCATTTGGCATCTGACTTTAGATAATAAAACATTCTATTAAAGTATAGATGGGACAACTTCCACCTCGTGTCTATTGATAGCGCAAACTTAACCCCACTTTCAGGATTGTATGCGGTATAATTAAAAATAAGGGTTCTACTTGTCGCATCTCGTTCTCTTTAGTCATGTTTCAGATAATAAATAATTTTGTAAAAATAAATAAAACATTTAGATACTGAAAACTTTTCGGCCTTGACATTCTTAAAGTAAAATAAATCATTTTACCTTTCTGGTATTGGTCTGAAGACTGGGTTTTAAAATGAAGGCTTAGTGGCAGAAAAGGTGTCTTTTGAAAGATTTTCATCCACTTTTAGTTGGTTTTGTTATTTTCTATTCCAAATGAATTTAATGAAAAAATATGGAACAAGTCGATTTTTGCAAATGTAGTGAATAAAATTAGCAGCCATTATTTATTATTGTACCCTTTCAGGATATTATGCAGTTAGGTCTACCAATATCCTAGGTTCATGGTTTATACAGCGCCTTTGCGACGCACTAGAAAGTAAAAATCATTATAACAAGGACTTGGTGCAAATATTAACACATGTTAATCTGCTGAAAAAGAAAAACGCTAGGTTGATTTGCCGCAAACAGCAGAATCACAAGCAGATTGGCGTTATCGTTAGCAGCCTAACTGGAGAATTATATTTAACCAGGAAGAACTTAAACTGACTTTACTAAACAATAAAAGAAAAAAAATGTAGTTTTTTGGAAGTAGGATTGTTTAGTGGTGACGTATGTTAGTTAAAAATATGTATGCAGTAATGTACTTGTTTACACTTCAACATATCAATAGGTATATTAAACGATTGGTTTCTAATTTTTCATTTTATATGTAGAAAAAATTGTCAATCATTTAAAAATGCTAAGCAATTGTAACATTTATAATTGTAATAATAATTGTAACATCAACCCACAGTATTCAACACTGTTTTCCACCTAAATAATTTTACTCGGATAAAACTTCTTTGATTCGATCCCTTAAAATCTTTACTCTAAGCATAACAACATTCAAAATAAGTAAAAAGTAACAAAGAAAACTTCTTCTACCGGTATGATATCTAATACTGTAAACAATACGTTATTAAACGAAAATGACGTATCTACAGGGATTTTTACGTTAATGTCATAGATAGCTGAGTAAATTTCATACAGGTTAACTTGTTCTATAACGTAATAATATCGGATCGTTGTTCATTTTTTTAAGCATTTATTGCGTAAAATTTAGTCACACGTATTTTGTAAATAAGTGGGTGTGTATGTATGTAGTTGTGATGTCAAGATAAACAACTGCCATAGGATCGAGAGTTGATGTCGTTTCCGACAGCGCTGCTGATAAGATAATGATTAATGCCGCTGCTAATAAGAAATAATTCTACTCTCTTCATAGTATGTTGGTTATACGACATGGCAAGGTAATGTTTATCAAACTTGATTTATTTAATAGAAACCGATCTTAAATTTAATAACTTCTTAGCGGCACCTGCGTTATACCAGAAACCCACAAATATGCTATGAATTATGACAGGCGTGGTAGAGCTATTATTTTCAATTTATACACTGAAATAGAAGGTGGTCCAATTGACGTTAAGAATTTAAGATCTGCTCTTGAACAGTGTCACGGATTTGAAGTTGAAGTGCATACTGAAGATACCTATGGCGAAATATATCACATTTTATCGGAAGGTATGTATTCATATCGACGTTACATATAAATTTCTTTCAAGTCAGTTATGATCCCATGTTTATGTAAGCAACCTTTATTGTTTCCCCAAAATAATAGTAGTGTGTAGTAATATAAAAATTAATTTTATTTTGTATTTATAGCAGCAGCACAAGATTATGGAAATTGCGACTGCATCATGGTGATAATTTTGGCACATGGTAATAATATAGGTATACGTGCCAGCGATCAAACGTTTCAAACTAGTGAACTCTGGATTCCATTTACAAATTGTGCAACCCTGATTGGAAAGCCCAAAATATTTCTTATTCAGGTTTGTTTGTTATTCAGAATACCACTGTGACATGTTAACATGTGGTTTGTTAACAACTCTAGCTTTGGTGTGCTAGATTTCTTATGGCAAAGTATGTTTTTGTTTCCATTAAAATTACGAATAAAAGTAGTAAAGTTGTTAAGAATGTCAATGCTAATTAAAGTAGAAGGTATCCAAAATGAACATATCTTCGCGTCGATATTTGTTTTGAAATATGGCTCATACGTTATAATCAGCGTACCGTAGCAACTACCTACTGTTTCTAAAACTCGACCACGTCGATTCTTATGACTATGGTACGAATTGTGGAATACCTTATTTGATTTGTATAATAATTTCAGGCCTGTCGTGGGAAAAACAAAGACCTTGGAGTTCAAATTGATAGTTCGAATAATTTTGTCATTCCTCCTCGTATGGCAGACATCCTAGCAATATATTCATCTTTTGAAGGTATCTAAATATCCGAATATGTATTCACTCTGATTATACTATTTAATTTGCCAACAGGATATGTTTCCTACATTACATCTTCAGGCACGCCGTTTATTATGGAGTTTTGCAGGGAGTTACTCAAGAAAGAAAATGCTGGATTGGAATTTTGTCACATCATTACCTTTGTCATTAATACTATAGCCCACACGTACAAGTTTTCTCTAGATGGAAAAGAAATAACTAAACAAATTCCCACATATACAAGTAGTTTAACGAAAGCTTTGTATTTGACACCAAAGCAACGAAAATAAGTTATTTTCCCATCTATTTGTTTTTCTAAAAACTGAACACACAATGTTCGGGCAATATAAATTTACTTCCATTGTCTACTTGATACGCAAATATTTTTGAAAAGGTTGCCTGTAATAGGTTTTAAATGTCAATAAGATAAGGCTTTAATGTACCAAATACACCGTACCATTCGGTGATGAAGAAAAGTTGAGCTAAAAAGAAACACCAGTTTTAGGTTTATAGCGTAAACTTTATTAGATCGAAATAATTCCTTTTTAAAGCTAACCACAATTTAAAATAATTCGTGACCCTACTGTAAGGATGGAAGGCAGCACAAGCTTCTTAAACAAATATAATAGGTACTTAGCAATAATAACGAAGGGGCAAAGGAGTAAAAAGATAATATCAGCTTCTAAATCGGTTAATGCTAATAATGATATGTTTTATTTCGATAACCGAAAAATGCTTTTAAGATAATCATTTACGGCAAATACGCTCAAGTTTTGATATCTGTTTGTTAAGCCACTTTGAATTTTGATATCTGTTTAAATTACGTTCAATGCCAGTTTCATGGACTACTCAGTTGATTAGCTCAATACGGTTAGTGGACTTCGCGTCCACGAACATTTATTTTCCTATGTATTTATTCATTTTGCAATATATGTATTCACCTAAAATAGCCCTGTGCACTTTTTGCGAGGCTTTATGGAACGCCATGCATATTATAATTTTAAAATATGCGCAGTATAGCTTCCAATATTTCCCGAAACTTCTTATAAAATCTATTTTTATGCTATTATTCATCTTTTCTAAAAACCTAACTGGTCTTAATGGCAGGAATATTTCACTCTAATTATATATTCATAGAAAGAGAGGTAGGGAACAAAAGAGACCACGAAACGCGATAATTTCATTTCCTCGGATAGCTGCGATGAAAAAGGAAGTTGAGGGCTTCCGACCACTTAGAACCTGCTTCCATTTAAAACGTTTACTTTCAATTACATTATTCGCTAAAGCGTAGATAAAACGGTGGACGCCCTAAAATTAATTTCCATTTCCGCCAGATTAATATGTTCATTTTCCTTCTTGTTGTACATCTATGGACGACAGATACAGATCCATCTTGCGCGGGTATATGAAATTTGTCGTTTATCTACAGGTTGTGTATATTAAAATTGGTGGTATTTCTAAAGCGTATATGTACTTCAAAAGTGAATACAGAGCGTAACTGCAAAGCTTAAATAAAAGCATTGAATTCACCCAACTTTCCAATGGATGCGCCAATAACTAATTCAGCTTATGTCACATTCCTTGCATCAGTTTGTAGTTGCACTAGACATTGGTTCTGGCAAAAATAAACAAACATAACACATTAAATTTAGCATATTCATTTTCTTTGCAATACTAAGTCAAATCTTTTCTCAATAAGTTCTTATCTGGATTTAGTTTTACAGTTCTTCAAATGTAGACTATATGTTCCCTCTTGCACGGGAATAAAACTGACAACATTTTCATTTTTTCTACAGAACTATCTTTATTCTTCAGCATACTATACCGTTCGGTATCTCTATATACGTTCAACACGTGATGATAATTTCATCACTCCATATCAGACTAAAACTTGCTGCACCGTTACAATTTCGTGAATTCATGTTTTCAATACAGTATAGGTATTTTCTTCCTCAAACTTATAAGTAAAATAAAATATAGTCACAGGTGCCTATTTATCACTGCTTCTTCATAATATTTTATTTATTTATGAGGTGCTTAGACCTAAATTTCAGTTCTAAGGACTCTCTAATGTGAGAGTATATAAGGATATACCAACTGGTGGGTCCAACTCCTTGTTGATAGTTAAGGAGAGGTGGGGAATAAAGCTGCTGACACTCGGACAGAGATGGCGCTGTAATCATTTGGTGTATAGGCGGTTGCTTCCTTAACTGCCCTATTTAATTATTGATTTCTTATTTCATATCTATTTCTTCAAACTTCAAGTAAAATGTCAAAAATCCTCAGTACTCTCAGTTTCGTGCTGATTTGGTATATATTTTGTTGTTGCACTGATAATGTACAGTTCATAAACAATTCAAATTACTTCAAATTGTTAGTGTACTTTAGTGAAGATTTAAAATCAACAGTAACTGCATGTTACTAATTACTATTGATAATTTAAAAGTTATTAAAAGTTAACAACAACAGCAAAATATATACCAAATCAGTATGCACAGGGTGTTCAGATAAGAGAGGACGCCGGCCTTGTCTCGGAAACCGTTTGTCCTACAATTTTGGGAAAAAGTCCGCATAATAAAAGTGGCCATGAGAAATCCCTGGATATTATTTTAAAGCTTCTATGTTCGCCGCTAGGTGGCGTAATTGATCATATGATCAACTAGAAAAATCGATTTTTTTAATTGTGACAATTTAAGGCGGACGAAAAATGCATGGATTGAAATCTTCAGGAAATCTTTTGATTTAACACTTTTTGGTCTAACTCGTGAATTAGGGGTGGGAGTGGGAGTAGAACATCTGCTTGAAGAAATGCTTATAACTTCGGTTTATAAACTTGCTCTCGTTAGAAAGATCTTTTATCTTTTAATTAACACGTTTAATTAATTATAACAGCTGAATCTCCAATACATAGCTGAATCTGGGAGCTGGATCTGGAGTTTGTGACGCCATTATGTATTGGAGAGATCTGCGCAAAGGGCCGCTGCTTTGCTCCAAGAGGAACTTCGGCGGAGCATCTCGCATGGCTTGGGGCGCATTCAGTAGCCGTGGAAAGCTGGATCTGGAGTTTCTTCGCTACCGCCGTCAGTATGGAATAGTTTTTCAACAGGACAACGCTGCCATCCATGCCTATTTGTTGCCTGGTTCGCCGCCAACAACGTCTCCGCGATGGACTGGCCTGCCTGCAGTCCGGATCTGAACCTCACGGAGAACATGTGGGCCATCCTGATGCGTCGTGTCTATGCTCTCGCCAGTTCAACGCTGTTACTGACCTGAAGAAGGCTATCATCGAGGAGTGGGACCAGATCGACAAGAACGTCATTTCTAGCTTGATCAACAGCATGCCTAAGAGAATTTTAGAGTTGGTTACGAAGAACGGATCGACAACTTCGTATTAGACATGTTTTTGTTGTTGTTATTGTTTGTACCCATGAATGTTTGCTGGACAAAGAGAAAAAAAACAAGAAACATTTTTATTTCAAAAAAATATTGGAATGTAAAGACGGTTTTAGGGGTTTTTGGTTGTGCTGAATCCAATAAAATAGGTGACGTTTGCTAAAACTCATACTGAGAGGAGATTCAGCCATTTTGGTGGCGGGGCTATAGTTTTGCACCGCAGTGTAGCAATCGGCCTAATACAAATCCTTGTTGAACATCAGATATAGTTGGGACCAACAAGGACATGCGACCATCTACAATAACGCATTGTCTCCTATCTATCAGATAACTGTACAATAAATTAGCGGCCAGGTATCAAAGAACCTTAGTAAAATCAATAAGACACACCAATTTGAGCTCATTCCGATCAGTAATCTCCAACGCGTCATCTACAATGAGTAGATGGTCAAATATCGTTACTAAATATAAACTTCGTTAATTGAATATTAATTGACCTTTCTGATATTTTTGACAGAATTGGAATAATACTTTTAGGTTGAAGACCCTGAAAGCTAACAACGTTCCCCTTTTTGGGTAGAGGATTGTAAGCGATTGTTTCCAACAATTCCCCCCTGGGCATTGCTGAACAAAGATTTTCTTAACTCTAAAAAGGAAGTTTTATTATTACCTTCACGCTTTTATCCAGTGTTTTTAAGGTAGTAATTTAATAAGGAGCGAAACTCTGCGCCGCATAAAACGAAGGCGACCTACTCAAATGAATTTAGAAAATGTTTCCATTACGGAGGTCCTAGAAGGGCCACCTGCTTAACGTAGTTATGAATTTTAAGAAACCATCAAGCCGCCAGTTGCGAACTGAACTTTAATATCCGTTGTGGGTCGTCTTGTAAATTTTGAAGGCACCCGTCTTATTAATTGCGCATACACCTTAACTAGGAGGTTTAATAGACAGCAGCCGCCTAACATTAATAATATCGTGGAAACTAGTTCGAAGTTTCGAAAAGTTTCCCAGCGGAAACATCAATTGGGCTACATATAAGTACTGCAGTATAAGATTATAACCACTCAGTCGAGACGAAAAACGCAGTTTACCTAATCAGGATCAGGAAGTTAGGGTATTCAGCAGTACAATGTAACTTTTGTATTCAAATAATAAGCAGGGTTTTTGTGATTTGGGCTTCTTAGGATTTTTTTACCTTATGTCACACTACTAGTTTTAGCTTACACATATTCGGTAGTTGTAGATGTTTGATAGTATTGTACAGTAGTCGATACTAAGTAATATCAATTCTTTATAAATTCAAATGGAACATTTATATTACCATAATTCTAAAGTAATGAACTGACATAAAAAGACATTTTGTAGGAAACTGCCTCTAGTAAAAAATACTCTACTATATAACTCTGCCAGGCATCTCCATTAAGCGACCTGTTCTAAAGTAAAACTAGCGTTAAACTAGCAATAAACCTCAGGGGGAGATATTAAGGGTACAATTGCTTAGGGGAATGTTGGCTCAGCGATAAAGCGCTGAAGTCACATTCAGTGTTTCACTCGCTTAATCCCTTTAACCGTATCTTCCTCCTGCCCTACGTGCTTTGGAAGGTACGGTAAAAGCCCCTGATTCCGGTAACCAGTCGAACACCTCTTCTTGTTGACACCGATCTAATGAGACTGGGCGGGATTGGGGCAGCCATGTCGAAGAAAATAGGATGTATACCTTGCAATTTCATGGAGAAAGCACAACAGATCCAATGTGGCTTAGATGTAGCGAGAAAAACTGCACCCCTCATTCGTACATATAAAGGAGTATAAGATAAGAAATACTGCCCAAGTATTTCGCCTACTGGTGGGCAGACAGTAAGTAAAATTTAGTTAAATAATAGCGGAGCTCAGACTTTGAGTGTTCGGGTCAGCTAACATACGATGTATACCATGTTCCTACATTCCTATTTATCTTTGAAGTACGTCATGTGTGACGAGCATACATCAGCATGCAATCTTAAACGAAATAAATGGCGAAAAATTATTGTCCCGAACGGGATTTGAACCCGCAACTTTTATATGTATATAAAAATTGAATGATTTGAAAATTGCAATTTGGTGGAAAATTGAAAAATATTTTGTAGCAATTTCTCGCTTGAGGGCGATAGTCAACTTCTTTTTCTTAAATTGGACTACATATTTTTTATGCATTTATCTAATAGAGAATTTCTTTCTCTTTACGAATATCTAAAAATTTCATAACATTAAATAATGTCATTTGCGAGATATATCACTTTTAAGAATCTTATTTATTCAATGGGACTAATTAAATTAACACAATACTAAGTAGGCCCTGTTTGCTTGACAGATAGTTTTTTATTAACTACATTGCAGCGGCATAAAATAACAATAATTATTATGCAAATG
Source organism: Diorygopyx duplodentatus (assembly GCA_033557515.1). Lineage (NCBI taxonomy): Eukaryota > Metazoa > Arthropoda > Insecta > Coleoptera > Scarabaeidae > Diorygopyx > Diorygopyx duplodentatus. The sequence goes on from JAWQRJ010005358.1 coordinate 10,180, forward strand.
AGGAAAAAATGAATACCTTGAAAATCATTATGTATCAAAATTGATATTTTCTCCTCTTTCCGAATATGTTAAAACGTCAAAACATTAAATAATGCTACTAGTATTTACCAGATAAACACGTTTGAATATT
>JAWQRJ010005359.1:0-10306 GCA_033557515.1 Diorygopyx duplodentatus
CAAACAGTTGACAATAATCAGCTGACCAGACAACAGCTGATTTTCTCCTATCTTTTGGTGTAGTCGGCACTTCTCACTCTACAATTTATCTGGGGAACTATAAAAAATCTTTGATAAATATCAACGAATGACATTTCGCCAACCACTGAGAATAAAATGTTACCAAAAATCATGTAAGAATAGGACCCATTCTAGCATTAAAAAGCATGCGAGAATACCCATTCTCGCAGACTTTTTAATGCTAGAATGTGCAGCAACAGAGAAAATATATTATTAGTCCAAACCTGTATACCTACTTATGAAAGCCTAGAGTTGGTTCTTTTTTATTAAAGCAATTTTCATAGTGATTCTTCAAACGTTCCTCATCCTCAAATTTCAGGCAACACATACCACACCTATATTTAATTTCTGCAAATTCCTGTTTGCCGAAATTGCAATTCTCTAAATCTGTAATAAAAGGGAGAAACCATATTAACTAACCCTTTGACTACCAAACATAAGAAAGATATAGAAGACTGTAGAAAAATGTATAAAATTTGTGATGAATATGTTAAATTGTATTTGTTCAAACATCAATTATTATTTTATTTTTTTCTGGTGAAGTCCTAAACATCTACTTTGGCAGCTATGCTGTTATACCCGTATACTTTAATTTTTAATGATTATTAATTGATAAAAATAATTTATAAAAATAAAATGGAAGGAATTAACTGATTAAATAATAATTATTCACCTACCAGGATTTTCAGACAAAACATTTCTGATTGTATATACTGCTGTCACATCTACAAATTGTGCACAGTCTATAGTTTGATCATCGCACAACTCATCTATGATTTCAGTTTTCATAGCTGTCACTTCCTCATAGTGCGGCAGCATATTTTCCTTTCGAGGTTCCTCAGCGTTGAGTTCAATTGTAAAACCATCAGCCATTCTACAGATATACTTTGTACCGTCGATACTCTGAGTCCATTTTACAAAATACACAGAGCTATTAAAATATACAGTCTGTATATCTTCCAGGTCAATTCTGAATCACTTCTAAGGTAGCTTTTTTCTTACCTAACCTTCTGTTTAATTCGCTAATGTTTACGTTTACAAGGTTTATAATCGACATGTTGTTTGTTTTGTTGCCTATATCACAGGCAGAATGGGTGATTCGTTCAAAAGAACGAATCCTTTTGTAGTTCGAATCTCACGGAAACGTTTCCAGAAAATTGAACTAATTGCTCATTATCATTTCTCAATATTCAAGAAAACTCAAACGCGCAGAATTTTGAATATATTGAATACGATGCAATACGATTTATTACGATGTATTAAACAATGTAAAATTGTACATATAAATATATACAGAGTGAATGTGAAATGGTGAGTCAACCGAAAAAATTTAGGAGGTGTTCTGTACATTGTCAGAAGTTATTGTATTTTGAATAGTAATAATAGTAATGAATCACACTATTAGTACATCAATTATAGTACAATTACTAGTACATCAATTATAACTAAATAAAAGAAAAATAACATAATCCTAGATTTTTTTTGTATATACATTAAAATCTAAGAAAGGATATTTAATAATATTTATAATACATATGAAAATAAACACTAAAAATAAGTCCAAGTAAACTGCAGCATGGTATAAAAAAACTCTTAAATATTATTCGTATAATATTTAGCTGCACTCCTATACTTTTTAAATATAATTGCATTATATTGCTCATATCCCCCTATACAACAAAACAAAATCTTTCGTTTCCATACATTATTACAAAAATTTAAAAATATTCTGAGAAATTTTAACATTTCATGATTGATAATAGCAAACGTGCCCTATTTAGTAACGTAACTCCTTAAAAAACTAGAAAATGCTTAAGTAATTACTTCATTCATTTATTGATTTTACCAATTCCTTTTTTCAATATGAAATACACAAACGGTTTAAAGTATTACAACACCAAGGATAAAACTTACTTATTATTGATTGAGTTCCGTAAACAATTTAAGTCTACGACTGTTTCTTCTTTATGGTATTTTTCAGAGTGATCTCTTAGGCACTTCTCCTCCTCAAATTTTAAGCAGCATGCTTCACATCTGTAGTATTTCATTTCTACAAATTCCTCCGTTTCAGTTTTGAAGTCCGCTAAATCTATAATGCAAATGTACTATCACGCTCCACACTTTTATAGTAAGTTGTTTTGACAGTGATTTAAGTCTATAGCAGCCAACAAGTTAAGAAACGAAGCTAACAAAAGCGAAAATGCATTCACTTCATTTCATTCTAGGATACCAATTCTGATTATCTATTCAATTTAGAATTTTATTCAAAATGCTTGCTTACATTTTATTACATTTATTTCTTTTTGATTTATTATTGTTATGCTTTATATAATTTAATGATAAAAAAGAACTAAATCTGTATTTATATTATAAATCAGTAAATATTATTATTTAATCATTTATATTCCAATGCAATAATCAGATCACGTTGATTATTGCAGTAATGTAAAAAGATTATTTTAGTATTCCAATATTTTTGGACGCATTCACTCACCAGGATAGTCTTCTTTTGATCGGTCAAAAACCTGAATGTTCTTCATCTCATCTTCATCTTCAATCGGTTCGGTCTTGATTTCTGTCATACCAGCAAATTCAAAGTTGTACGATTCCTCCGTTACTTCAGTTTTAGTCACTGTGATCTCGTCATCAAATGACGGCACATCTTCTGCGTTTTCAATTTGGGGTTCCTCTGCAGTGCTGCTCCGGGGTAACCTAGTTTTCATTGTTTGATTTATGAGACAATTCATCAACGAAGACATGTTAGTGAATGTGTTTGAAAATATGAAATGACTTGTTAATTTATGTTTAAGTGCTGAAGGGCAACATTTTCAGCATCTGTTGCAATAATTTAATAAATAGTACTGACAAAAAAAACTTTGATTCAAGTGTGAAATAAACATTTATTAGATTGTAATTGCTGGTTTTTCATAGTTTAGTAATTTTATTATTATTCATAGTTTATAAAGGTGTGTAAATTCCATAATAAACCACATAAAATGGTTCAGTTTTGTTAGTTTCTGTAAAGATTTCAACAAATTAATTTTTCGAGGATACATTTTTGTATCTTTGTACCAGTACTTTTGTTAGATATAACTTACCGACAATCAATTTCAATTAATAATTTTCCCAACGTTGATCTTTTATAATTGGGAAGATCATCACAATTATTGACAGCTTGAACAAGCTTATTTAAAGTTGGTCGTTCATTTCTCAGAAAGAAGGAATGTACTATTCTTCTAACTAATTGTTTATCGTCTTCAGAAACTTGATCTAAAACTGACCGAGATCGGTGATACTTCTTCGGCGGACAGAGAGTATGACCAGGGGAATTATATTCCTTCAAAATGTTATATACCGAGGACTTTCCCACTCCTAAGAATAAGACAATAATAATAGTTTAAAAATATATATATATATACAATAATTTGGTTCATTTACCGCTAGCTTTTGCTGTGAAGGCAACATTTCTCACTTTTGAATTTTCAGGATGCTCCTTCTGATAAGTTTTAAAAATATTCACTATTCTTGTCTTTTCCTCGAGGGAAATGTGTCTCCGTACACGCTTTCGAGGAGGCGAAGGTTCAACGGGACCCGCATCCATGTTGTACTACAATTTTAAAATAACGGAATGCGATTAATAAGAAGTTCAATTACTGCTCTTGAAAATAACTTACCCTTCCATACAGAAACTTGACTAATCGGAGTCTTAAAAAAGACTGATGTATAATAAAAAACGTTTTATTATTTTCTTTTTAAACGTTCAAACGTCTAATACGAAATAGGCTGAAACACGTAGGAAAGAAAGCGAAACAAAAACGTTGAGAGCACGATGAAACTAACCGAATAAGGAACACCAAACAACTCAGACGACTATACGACTATACTCTGTTCACCCAACAGCTGGAGTAATAAACTTGCGTGGCTTGCGTGATTTCTGGAAGTTATTATCCTATTGGTTGAAGGGCTTCCCCCACTTAGCGGATACTTTTCCGTACAGGTCGGTTTCACACAGGCCAACTTTTATACTCTGTCTCAGTCACGTAAAATATTGCAGAATTATATTCGTTGGTGTGCTAATTTATTAATGCTTTCAAAAAAACGGAAACAAATTTGGAGTATTTATTAAGCAAAATGTTACGATCACAAATTTAGTCTGAACGACACTGAACTTCTGAATTTGAATTTTTTAACTTATAATTGATTCTATAATCACTTTCCGAAGCACGTTTTGTTTTGTATAAAATGTAATGACCAAAATGTGATCACAAATTAGTTTTGAATATCAAAATTTAGATAAATATGTAAATCGTAAGTATGCAATAAAACGTAAATATCTGTTAAAAACATAACTTATTCTAACTCGGATAATCGACGTACATTTCTTTGTCACAATTTCAATTCAATTTGCAGATCAGCAAGCTTTCAACTTTGATTGTAGCAAATATACATAATGCAAACACATTATATGAACGCAGCCTAAACCATTCGAAAACGTTCATAGGTAATCATATTTTTTTTATTACTTTTTTTATAGTTTCGTTGATATTTTCATTTGTACTAATTTTCAAAATATTAAGTTGTATAAAATTGTGTAAACTGTAGAAAAAAATGCCAATTAAAAAGCTTACACTTTACCATAAAATTGACGAAATAACCAACTAACAGCTGAGAGCAGGTAATCAGCTGGTATTCGATCCTCTTAATATCAATTTTTTCTTTAAGACGTTTTCGCATTTCATCATTCAATGGCAAAGAATTTGATTCAAAGAATTATTATCCGACATGACTCAGTATCAGATATAAGAAGTTCTGTGGTGATAATAACCAGTTTGAAGATTCACTTGCATTTCTCAACGCAATATTATAAAACGAAAAAAAACATATACCGGGTGACTGTAAATGATTGAGGCAATTATAGTGGGTTGGCATCCCTGATGATTTGGTAATAATCCCTCTTTATGTTAAGATTTGTTTTTAGGTTAGGGGTTTCGTAAACAAACGACATTGAATTTTATTTTATTTGACGTTTTGATTTGACAAATTTAAATTGAAAATCAGGGATGCAAATAGGAAAACAAAAAAATCATGCCAACCGAGCAAAAAAAAACCATTAATCATTTATAGTCACGCGGTATATTAATAATAAAAATGTGACTTCGTGACGTGTTGGTTGACGTCACCTATAGACTAGAGGATACCCTTAAAACTGACTGATGTTTCAGCTACTGAGAACGTTTCGGTTTCCACGAAAAGAAAGTAATGTTAATAATGACACATATCTATTTAAACCAGGCACACCGAATTGGTGTTTGAGCTTAATGTAATCTTAACACCAGTCTTATTATACCTAACTACACCCAAATTATGCTGATATTCCTATTTTATTTCTGTTTCTTAATTTTTTTAAATATGTGGGTAAAATAGAGCTCATACCTTATCTACCATAATAAATTTATACGTATATTACATTACTTTATTTTATTAACTAACTATTATATGAACGATCTTATTCTATTTACTTACATTAATACACAAAATGTGGCGTAACTTTAAAAATGTCTTATTGTTGCCGGAAAGAATGAGATTGGGTTAAATAGCCGGAACTTTCTACAACTCTCCATAGATGGCGGCCTCGGCAAAAGTCAAGTCAACAATGGGACGCATTCATCACCAATTTGCACCTGTTTTGCACACTATTGTGCTCTCAATTAGCCGTAGTCCGGAACAACGGCGCGCGGAGGTCGGAAAACAAAATGTAGGGCGGGAAAATTGAAAATGCCGTCGCCTACTTTGCACGCTGTAATTTTCACGCCCTCTCGCGCGCCATTCATTCGGACTTCCCGCAATTTTGCATCCCGTAATTTGCTGCCGAAGTGTTACAATAGATGGCGGATATGGAGGCGCGCGTTTTTAATGGAATTTACGAACGTCCAGCGTAAATTGCTTACAGTTAAACATAATGGCGTGTAAAAGATTCTTATTAACGGTATCATAACCTAGAATATACGGTATCTGTATAAGGATCTGCGCGCGGTTTTTAGTTTTTAATTAGTTTGTAGGTTAGGTTTGATTTAGTTTCATTCGTTTCCTATTTTCGTTTTATGTGCTTTACTTTGATCTTTGCCTGGTTTTTCCTGTCAATTCTTTAAAGAAAAGAATGCGGAAATGTTGAAACTAACTGAACGAAAATAATTTAGGGCAGCTTTGGATTTATATCAAAACAAGGCTCTACAAAAAAGACATCAATGCTATAACTGTAATTATCTATAAACCTATTTTATTTGAAAATTCCACGGCCTTCTAGATCCAGGTTTCTTCGACCGCAGCCTGATAATTGCGCGTACATTTTATTGTACTTTCTATTATTGAAAATGCCGTTAACTTATTGATAAGTTATAGAAAGTTTTATAACTTAATTGTCAATACAACTTCCAATTCCAAGTTCGACATTAATTCCTTTGAAAACTTCCTGTGGGTTATATGTTACGATCAGTTTTTCCATAAATAGAACGGAATTAACTATCAATGAATTACTAATGAACTAATTATTGAAAAAGAAATAATAATGAATTTCAACATGTTTTATTTTCAAAACAAAAGCTATCACGTTTGCATAGCCATCTCTAATATATGGTATGCATATAAAAAAGATTAACGAACTAATGGAATTTATTTTGTTTTACAGATAACAACAATATTAATTAGCACCCGTACTCCAGCCATAGGAAAAATTACATCAAAGTGCCAAGGGAGTGGTGCATTAAAATATTTATGGGGCGATGCACTAACAGATTCAACGGACTGCTTAGGCCCTAATAATTTGCCCTATCCTTCGTAAGTATCACATTTTCGCCATTAAACTTAGTTGCAGGAGTCAATTTTGTGTGTTTAGAAAGCATCTAATCTTGTTTAGATGATGTCTAAAACATCTAATATCGTTCTATGCTCTCTGTAATTTATTTTGTAATTCTATTGTATATGTTTTTCATATTGTTCATTTCATTGTTCATTGCGACTCTGCGACAAAACAGGTTAAAACGTTCTAACTGTTCGAAAATTAAAATTAATTAAATTCTATGATAAAATAGTTCAGTAACCAGTAGTTCTGTGAGGTCGCAAAACACTAAGAAAAGTTGAACTATAAACTCTTAAAAGCACAAAAGAAATACTTTAAAAGTACATCGCAACGATAAAACGACGGAATGGGTCATAAAATGAAACAATTGCAGCAATAACATTCTTTCCTTTCCGTTTCAGATCAGCAATTAACCGGTCGTTTAAAAGTTCGAATGCGTGGACAGGAAGTGCGCGCGTCGGTAGATTCGCCAGCAACGTTATCGACCCCGAGGTGACACGAAAAGCGCTCCTGGCGGCGCACGAGCGAAACTTCGGCGACGGCGCCCCCTACACGGCGAGATCCGGTAAGAGAAACTGACTTCGAGGTTAGATTGAATTGTCACCCTGCTGACAGGTACACAACGCGACGCTTCGCGGAGCTAACCTAATTAGGTTGGAATGTCATGTGACTCACGCCGCGTTTTGAAATTGTTACCGAGCGATAACGGCGGGAGAATTAAAATTTCTAAATCGCCGCGCCGTCGTTTCCAGCTACGGGGAAAAATATTAATGGCGGAAGAATCGCCCGCCGTTCGATCCGAATCGACGACTTTCTACGATCGAAAGTTTCGATGCCGCATACCCGATATCGATTAAGTGCGTATTGTGGACGAAAGTGTTGGAAAACTATTGTCCGCGGTGGCGCCATCTGCTGGAGACGAAGGACGGAACGCGCGTACGTGACGAATGCCTCCGATCTTCGCAGTACCGTATTTCCAGCCGTAGATAACCATAAATAAATCGATGTGGGTCAGGTTACGGTATAATTTAGGTCGCTCAAACAGTAAACTGGTAAACAGAAGACGTTTGTTGGCGCTGTTCATTACGTTTTCGCGAGAAAAAAATTAATAAACGGTCGCACTTCGACTCTTTGCTAAGAGATCGTAATTTTCGACTTCCTACGTTTATGCGGTGTTCTACTTTATCGGCAAAGATATGCTTTTACCGGTAGTTAAAGTAGGTATGCTTTACGGTGTATTTAAAACGGAACTTTGCAGATTTCCTGTGTGATTATTGATTATTAATTCTGTGGGATACTTATACAGGTGTCGCCCATTAGAAATATATGTTATATATTTCGTTAAAAAATCTGTCTTCTCTTTTAGGAAGAGAAATGAATTTCGCACCAGCAAACGCGTGCACATCGACGCCTTCTAGATTATGTAAAACGCGTTACAACACAACAGCACCGATGTATGGCGTTTCCTTAACTTCCGGTCAACCCGTTACGATAGTCCAGAAGTTCCCGGATCTTCTACAGCAAGTCGTATTCGAGGTTAATTACATTGAAAAATAATTTTCCGTCTGTTTTAAAATTTATTTACGGGTTGGTACTACTGGGGAAATTTTCTGACACACTTGTGTGCGGTACTGCCAACCCGCAAATAAATTTTAGAGCCACGTTTATTTTCAACGCCGTCTTTTCCGTTTCGCAGGTATGCGAAAGTTCGGAATGTGACGTCGTGAGAGGAGAATGCACCCAAACGTACGTCCCGTATTTGTTTTTGGTGATACCGTTAGGACCGGTAACGTTAACTGGTCAGGATTACGTTCTTGTGGAAAGTGGGTGCGTTTGCAGACCTAAGTATGCTCAGCAAACAACTCAAGAAGCCAACGCGATGTCATCGATACCCAGGTTATAAAAGAACAAAAAGGGGAATTAAGAAGGCGTAGAAAAAAAAAGAATGATGATGACGCGGGATCCAAAGTGCTCATATATCGGTTAGACTTTTTCCACTATTTGCGTGTAAGATATTTATATTATGAAAGCATGTCTTAGGAATATTTTATTTATATAAGAATTATTTGTAATTAAATTATATTTATACATAGATTTTGTACGATTATTTATAAATAAATTAGTTATTTTTAATGAAACAAATATCGCTCAACAAGAATGGAACACCAAATACATTTATTCCTAAGGAGGGTTGATTATAAGAACAGATACCAGACTGCAGTATTCCTTATAGGCTTTGCTGCTGCCAAAAAGTAATTATGCAACAGTTCCAAAGGTCTCTTGGAGAACAGTGTGTGTAGACAAATAACGATTTATTTCTTACCTGAGTGCACTCATTGATGGCAGAAGTTAAATAAACTCTGGAATAAACGCGAATATAAACTATATTTTCTGCAGTGTTGGTCAAAATTATTGATTAGCGACAAAACAAATTTATTTCAATAATTTCAGTTTTATTTTACCAATTTCGATCATATACACAAAATTAAAAATCCGTAAATGTTTTCTCAATTAATTTATTCTGGCAAAATCTGTTGTATGTATAAAGAAAATGAAATGAATAAAAATGTTGGCCACACATTCAAATAACTTTATTATATTCATACGGAATGAATGACAAAAAAAAATATACACAATTCACACCATATGTCCTAAAAAGTATCCTCTATAAATCGAACAAAAAATCTTAAGGGAGAAAGGTAATTAATCAATTCAATTGATAAAGAGTCATTTTTCTATAAAGTTCGTAGTCACGTTTCAATCAGACTTGTCACTAGAATCGTGCCGCTTCATCGACTTCAGCGCCTTCTCGCGCAGCCTCTTCTCGTCCTCGTTAAGTATCTCGGTGTCGCTGTTGTCCGAGTCGTCCGTCTCGACCTTCTTCTTCTTGTGTTTTTTATGCTTCTTCGAGTGCTTTTTCTTCTTCTTGTGCTTCTTGTCCTTCTTCCGTTTCTTCGACTCGACCTCGTTGTCTGACTCGCTCTCCGTTTTCGCCTTCGACTTCTTCCTCTTCTTTTTCCGCACGGCGTCGTCGTCCGAGTCCGAACTCGAGTCTTTCCTGTGCTTCTTCTTGCCGTCCTTGTCTCTCGCCTTCTCGATTTTCTCCATTTCCGAGTCGCTCGACGAGTCGCGGTGTTTTTTCGACGACTTTTTCGGCTCGTCGCTACAGGAAAAATATTCATAATAAATTTAAAGTACAGTGGAACTTCCCTAACTCGAACTTCTTTAACTCGAAATATTCCATAAATCGAAAATTTATTTCGAACAATAATAAAAAATTTAAACAATTTTATATAGTATTTTTATCTCTTTAAGTCGAATTTCTATTTCTCGAATTTTTCTATTACTCGAACTAATATTTTACGCGTAGACAAATCTAACTCGAATATT